>CAUDMG010001065.1:2172500-2217500 GCA_958450375.1 Homarus gammarus
ATCAGCTACAGGTAGATATGTCAATTATAATCTACCATATAACATTCAACAACAATTACAATCATAATCTACCTCAACAATCATTCTAATCACCAATTACCCAAACCATCAATCAGGACTACCCAGCAGAAGGTGAGAGGATCTACCTGCAGCAGACACACCACGGGGTCGGGACAGGTGTGCTATGAGGAGGAGGAGGAGTTAATCATCTACCTCACAGGTGTCTGGGCCGCGCCTGACACACTAACCTACTTGTGTATGTCTATGAAATGGGACTCTTCTGAAAACCATTTATATCTATGAGGTGATGATACACAGACAGACAGACAGACAGACGAATGGATAGATAGATAGACGCACAAGTAGACTGATAGGCAGATATATCCATTGTGTGTGTGTGTGTGTGTGTGTGTGTGTGTGTTTCTACTCTTCCTATAGATCATACACTGTCCTTGTAAACGAAATATTATTCTTGTAAATGATAAAATAGTCTTGTAAATTAGTCATTACTTTTGCAAATGATTTACAAAATAATAGATTATGGTGTGGCAGTGTGAGTTTATTGTGTGGGAGGGGGAGAATGGACCCCTCTACCCCTCGTCCCTCCCCCCTCTACCCCTCGCCCCTCCCCCCTCTCCCCCTCCCCAGAGTAGTACACCGCCACAGGTCTTAAACAGGTCCGTGAGGTCACAAGACCCAGGGGGAACAACCAGATGCCAGCCGACACCCGACACTACACCTCCTCTTACGCCTCCTCTTACGCCCCCTGGCACTACTCTCTCCTTTCCTCTGCCCTCACTTGACACTCTTCCCTCCTCCTCCTCCCCCCGTCCTTATCGTTACTCTCTTATACTCTGTCTATATGGCACTGTTGTTCCCTCACCCGACACTCTCCCTTAGTAGTCTTACTTCCTCACCTCTCACTCAATACTCCCTCATCTTTCACTCAATACTCCTCACCTGTCACTCAATACTCCCTCAGCTACCACTCAATACTCCCTCACCTCTCACTCAATACTTCCTCACCTCTCACTCAATACTCCCTCACCTGTCACTCAATACTCCCTCACCTGTCGCTCAATACTCCCTCACCTGTCACTCAATACTCCCTCATAGGACACCTGAACTAGCCACAACTCTGCGTGTAGGATGAGAACCGACTGTAACTCTTGACCTCTGTAACAATCCTCCTCACACCATAAAACTCAGATTTAGACACAAGTTTACCCACAGCTCGCCATAAGGTAACACTACAACACTCAGATTTAGACACAAGTTTACCCACAGCTCGCCATAAGGTAACACTATGACACTCAGATTTAGACACAAGTTTACCCACAGCTCGCCATAAGGTAACACTATGACACTCAGATTTAGACACAAGTTTACCCACAGCTCGCCATAAGGTAACGTAGAAGCAATACTATGGACCAACAAACACTGTAAGAAGACTACTGTAACACTTGTAGTAATAGTCTAATAGTCTGGCTGAATATTGGCTGCATGTGCTACCTTCCACTGGATATGGACAGTCGTGTACAATATAGTCGTCACTCCGAGGCAAAAGCTAATTGATAGCAATAAATCTGAAGCGCACACACACACACACACACACACACACACACACACACACACACACACACACACACAGTTTATAGAACGCAGTCATCTCTTCATTTTATAAAGATATATTATAACTTTTTGTATACATTTAATTATATTATCCCTAAACAAAATGGTGTATCATAGTTATCGCAGAGAGATAACTTAACACAACACAACGCAACACAACACAAGACAACACAAGACAACACAAGACAACACAACACAACACAACACAACACATCTGGACCACCGACACTTTTATGAGACGATTGGTGTAACTGTGTAGTGGAGAAGGAGGTTACCTGGAAATTAGCCAGAAGTTAACATCACAATATGGATCTACGGTAACCATCGTTTGCGAGAACAACATAACTATGAACAGTGGCAAGCCCGTGTTATGGCCTTGACTCATTATCTCACAGTGAAACAGTATATTAGGCTACATTCAAGGTCAGCTTCCTCCTGCACCCTAAATAATTAATCTAAATCCTCGTGGTCAAAGTTACTCTCAGCTCTCACACTAACGAACCCCTGAGTCCAAAACGTAGGTGGTAACGGAGCTGTATTTCGAAGCTATGTAACCTAATTTGTATGATACATTAGACGGGAATATCACCTCAACTCAACCATGTCTTTGTGGAATAAAAATTAAATGTGGATGATAATATTTTGAACTAATGTCAAGACCCAAGTCCATCTGTTAATTTATACATAACAAAGACGACGTGGGTGATAAAACATGGGAGCCGTGGGATATTTCTGTACCGTAAACGATGTTGAGAATTTTATTAAATGTATATGAACACAGAAGAAAGTATTAAGACATCGCCCTCCGTACGTGACAGTTTATAAGTTGTCCTTGACTGGAGTCCGTCATGACATCATGTATCAGCTGTGGTCCGTGTGTGACAGTAACGGACTTGTCTCAGATCACATTTAATCATTAGGACTTCATAGTATTACCGCTCTAACTCCACTTTGTAACATACTTTATATAAACATCTACAATCCGTAACATTAAACTATGACAAAGATGTCGTGAAGAACAGTCGTGGCCGTAAAGTACGTGCGAGAGAGTTGCGTCATCATACGGGCCAGCAGTACCAGGCGGCATCAGACGCAGCGTGGTACAGTGTTATCTGCGGCTGTGTCTTGCAAGAGGGCGGACACCACGAACAACGACAAGGGGGCGAGGCGGCCGAACAAAAGCTATTCTTCTGGCAGTGTCAAGTCCTCTCTGGTCCTCTTCACCGGCTGGCATTATCGGTTCTGATATCAGCAAGGCTCAAAGTAGGTCCTGGGCGGAGGCTTGAGATAACGTGCGACTGTTTGGTCTCCCCTTATCATCCGTCAGCCACGAGCTCAACGCCGCTGATATCGACACCCAGCTTACCTGCCCTCCTACCTGACTAGCTGCCTGCCTGTCTGCCTACCTTCTTGCTTGCTTTGCTGCCTGCCTGCCCTCCCCTTGCCTCCTCACATCCTTCCTACCTTAGCCTGCCTCCTACCTTAGCCTGCCTCCTACCTTAGCCTTGCCCCCTCGCCAAGACAGCCTCCTACCCAAGCAGCCACCTACCCAAGCCACACCTCCTAACCAAGCCAACCTATTATAAAAGCCATCCTAACCTTGCCAGCCTCCTACCCAAGCCAGCATCCTGTCGGAGCTGCCTACCTTCATTCCCTCCTGCGATGACGTTGGCAATGGAGATCCTTCACAGTTCACATCTTATCGGTGAAGGAAAACAGTGAAGGATGTTGTGTAGGATGTTGGGTAGGATGTTGCGAAGGATATTAGGAAGGATGTTGTGTAGGGTGTTTTGTAGGATGTTACACAGGATGTTGTGAAGGATTTTGCGAAGAAAGCTGCACATGATGTTGCATAGGATAATATAAAGGATGTTGTGTAGGATGTTGGGTAGGATGTTAAGAAGGATAATAGGAATAACGTTGTGTAAGATGTTCTGTAGGATAATAGGAAGAATGTTGTGTAGGATGTTGTGTAGGATGGTGCATAGGATGTCAGGTTTTATATTTGACGATTCACTATATTGACTTAATATCCCTGGGCGTCAGATTGTGTAATGATTCTACACCGGGACCAAAGGGATGACGCAAGAGTGTGACGTCATTGTACACTGTTGCTTATATCTACAGAGTGTGTGTGTGTGTGTGTGTGTGTGTGTGTGTGTGTGTGTGTGTGTGTTTAACATAATATATTCTCCTATATCACAGTAGAATAATCAAACACCACCGCCAAGTATATTAGCCATTCATCCCCTCCCATGCCCCCTCCTCAGGTGTGCACTAATCCGTCCAGGTTGTTCAATCCCGGTGTCTGCCCCGTGACCCACCTCTGTCCATCATCCGTCGTGTCCGTCCGTGCGTCCGTCTCAACCTATCACTTTCATTGGTCTCTGCCTCACAATAAAGATCTCCTCGAGGGCTCTGGACACCATTTTAGACAACTAATGGGCCGTGGCGCACCTGGTCATTTTTTTTTTTTAAAGAGACGTCCCTTTATGAGTAGGGGGTGGAGAGGGGTAGGGGGTGGAGAAGGGGGTGGGGTGGTAAGAGGGAGGGGGTAGTGAGGAGGAGGGGGTACTAAGGAGGAGGGGGTAGTGAGGAAGAGGGGGTAGTGAGGAGGTGGGGGAGAGTTGGTAGCGGGGGGAGGGGAGGGGAGGGGAGAGGATGGAAGGTTTGGCCCCTAACTCTCTATGGGTTTTCTATTGATCTTTATTAAGTGGAATTAGTTTACAAGGATTATTATTATTATTCGTTTAGGCACAACTGATGTATATCGTGTGTCGGAGGTTCACATCTGCCGATAAGGGCTCCTCATGATGCCTTGTTGAGAGACAAACTTTATCCTCCGGTCCTTAGATGAGATTGTCGATGCAGGTGGTGGTGTAGGTGGTGGTGGTGGTGGTGTTGGTGGTGTAGGTGGTGGTGTAGGTGGTGTAGGTGGTGGTGTAGGTGGTGTAGGTGGTGGTGGTGTTGGTGATGGTGTTGGTGGTGTTGGTGGTGGTGTAGGTGGTGGTGGTGGTGATGGTGGTGGTGTAGGTGGTGGTAATGGTGGTTGTGGTAATGGTGGTGGTGTTGGTGGTGTTTTAGGTGGTGGTGGTGTTGGTGGTGAAGTTGGTGGTGGTAATGGTGGTGTTGGTGGTGGTGCTGGTGGTGGTGTTGGTGGTGCTTTAGGTGGTGGTGTTGGTGGTGATGTTGGTGGTGGTAATGGTGGTGTTGGTGATGGTGTTGGAGGTGTTGGTGGTGGTGGTGGTGGTGGTGGTGCTGTTGGTGGTGTTGTTGGTGGTGGTGTTGGTGGTGGTGTAGGTGGTGTTGGTGGTGTTGGTAGTGATGGTGGTAAAGGTGGTGTTGGTGGCAATGGTGTTGGTGGTGTTGGTGGCAATGGTGCTGGTGGTGTTGGTGATGGTGTTGGTGGTGTTGGTGTGGATGGAAGTGGTGTAGGTGGTGGTGACGATGGTAGTAGTGATGGTAGTGGTGATGGTAGTGGTGGTGGTAGTACTGGTGATAGTGTTGGTGATGGTGTTGGTGTTGGTGGTGGTAGTGGTGGTGTTGATGGAAGTGAATGTAGATGGTTAGTGGTGGTGGTGGTGATGGTAGTGGTAGTAGTAGTAGTGGTGGTGTTGTAGATGCTGGTGATGGTGATTATAGTATAGGTGATGGTGATAGTGATGGTGATGGTAAATATGGTGTAGTTAGTGGTGGCGGATCTTGTATTAGTGGTGTAAAGTACCTCAAGATATACAGAGAGACACCCCTACCACAGACACACACACACAAACACACAATACAGACACATATACACACAAGACAAATGACCTACACCATCCTTTGTCACATCACCTAAATTATTCCTCCATCATCATCACCCCTTCCGCCCCCCCCGAACAGCCCCTCCAGATAATAAAACACTCCTCCAAGAGCCCTCAAGCGAGCTGGGGAGGGGGGGGGGGGACACAAGCTCACGTCCTTAAGATTTATAACATCAAGGATAAGAATTAATGACAAACACATTTAATGTCCTTCCTCTCGTCGCCAACTGAGAAATGAAAACAATGTTACGATGTTTTCAGTCGCTTCTCACTCCACTCACTCTGACAACTAAATAAATTTGAGATGTATTTCATTAAATATTATACAAGGAGAACGTGTGTTTTATAATATATGAAAGTGCATGGGTATTTATGATGCAGATATTCGTATACGTGAATATTGTATCCATGAGATATTCTGAGCTAGTGTAATGTATCGGTGTGTGAAGGATAATATTATCCTGTATTTATATATAAGATCATTCATTGGTATAGTGTGTCGACCCTCGCCATTATGTGAACCGATTCTCTGTCACACACACACACACACATACTTTGCGTGAACCACTTACACACAAACGGTCATCCACATGCACACACATCTAAATATCCACTAACTTACGGAGACAGACACAGACAGACAGAGAGGCAGACAGACAGAGAGGCAGACAGACGGACAGACAGACACTCAAACACACACACACATATAACCCAAGCTCCTTCTTCACTATACTAACCTCACCATCACCGAATATAACAACAACAACAACAACACGCCACCATCACCAGTCTGACTAAACACTCTGCCCAGCGAGAACTACAACTCTCCTGGGGAAAAAAACATAATGACCCTGAGCAGTGTAACGCGCAGGATGAACAAGAACACCTGCTAGCTATTAAGCAACAAGCTATCACAAGTCACTCTATAATGAACCCATTAACTTGTGATTCAATTCGATACTCGACTCCCTATTCTAATGTATTAATATTTTGAGTCGAACGGCGCCGTGCATAGTGTGTTATATTGGAACGAATCGATTTGTGTTTATAATCTTCCTTTGGCAGGAATGTAATTATTATTATTATTATTATTATTATTACTATTATTATTATTATTATTATTATTATTATAAAATAGTTATCGTTATCACAGCCACACTTACTTGTTACTTTTCTTCATGTAATTTATGTCCTCATCATCATCTGTTCTTCTTAAAATCATTATGAATTATATACATTCTCATCGGTATCATTCTTATCATTAATGTAAATGTTATTCTATTTATATTATCGTCTTTAAAATCAATACTATTACTATCATTCTCCTCAATGATTATTATTATTATCTTCAATATTATCATCATTATCATTGGTGGCGAAAAAGTTTTAATCTCAATTCGGTTTAGTTAACATATCAGTATGTGTAGCTAAGGACACTATATATACATGCGTCTATATATACACGAGAGTATACGCCATCATTCACTCATTTTTACCACCGCAATAGATCATAATGTGAACATAGACTAACAGTTTTATCTTCCTCGCAACACTTTTAAACAGCCAACTCTCATGAAATTTGATTACAGGTGAACTTGATCCGCACCTGGACGGCAGTACCTTGATGTGTCGGTGAAACACTAGTCTCTGGTGACGGCCCTCCATTACTTTCTCCTGTGTCATATTGTCTGTGAAACAATATTTGTCAAGCAGTTACTAAAGTCGGTGAGTGATCACTAGCCTTCTGTCAGTTTCTTCGACGATCTCAACCTATGACTGTCTTTTTAAAATCAAGAAATGCTCCCGTAACGCTGGCCATGGCGGGGCGGACAACAGGCACATCACATTACTCGATTAATTTCTGACATTCATATGTTTAATGCCTCTCCCGAGTACACGCCATCTGTAACCACACTAGTCTTGTGCTAAAGGACTAATGACGTGTTCTGGGTACAGTGTAAGTAAGAACCTTAAATATAATCCTGAAGTCAAAGATATAATTAACAAATGTATTATTACAGACATTTAATAGATTTTTGTCAATAAACATGTCCTACTTTTTTCTTCAAGCTTCACATCATCCGTACTAAGTGAAACATTATATACTTATTAGTTCATAGATAAACTTACATCTCCACAAGTACCAAAAACGTCGTCACTCCTTATTTTCCTCACAGTTGGATCAGCTGCACCAAGAATCACCCGCCCTAACAGCGCCAGCCATCACAACGCCACATCTTAAAACACTGCTATCTTTCATTGTTCTCTACGAGCCATTATGCGATTTACAACGACCAGAATATCATTTAGCGTGTCTTTTACACATGAACGCGATTATAAATACTTGAAAACCACAATTCAGAAGCTCCGAATGTCTAATTTCTGTTCTCCTCTGGAAACAAAAGTGTTGCATCTTCCAGTTAAAAGAACATCTGCCTTACCTCCTGAACCTGTTAACATTTCGAGTCCAAAGTTTATTTTTAACTCTTAAACACTTAGAGAAAATAGCTAAAGCTTTAAAGCCTTAATTTCCTCTACTGTAAGCATAAGAGTGAGATAATACCTCTCCCCGCAGTCCCATAAACACTTTGACCTTCTCATGTAGTGAGAGAAACATTCAGATTATTTTATTTCCCCAAAGAAGAAAGTAGAAGCATTTAGATTCCCAGAGTCGTATTTTCCCTCTTTGTGGTGTTAAGGAATAATTTATATCAATCCTGGAGTGTAATTACCTCGTTCTGTAATCATATAACTGAAGCACTTCTCAGGGAGTCAATCTTAGTCCCCGGCATCTGGCCACACAACCAGGCCATTATAACACCCTCTATCGTTACTGCCTCTCCACTAAACAAAAAAGATACGGGACATTTTCAAGCCATAGGACTCTATTCAGTGTGGTGTGAACGCTAAAGTGAACACACTCAATGCCTCTCTCTCCTCCCCCTCCACCTCCTGCTGCCCCCTCCTGCCACCCCTCCACCTCCTGCCGCCCCCTCCACCGCAAGTTTCGTGACTAGCGGTCTTAACTCGCGACTTCCCCGGTACCGGAAATTCAATAAGCCCACGACGAGATGAAGGAAAAACGGACCTCACTTCTGGCCTGGTGACGACCCGACGGGGAAACAGTAATAGCCCGTCTGTCCTGGTGACACAAGGGTCGCCCCTCCATACCAACCAACGTGTACGAAGGACAAAATATCGATCAGGAAAAACTGACGGAATCGATCGATATACCGTCCGAAGCCAGCGAGAACCTATGTAAATATGAGGTCTTAGGCGCTAAAATGGTCATTCGTTTCACCATGAAAACTAAAATACAAATTCGATAAACAGGGCTAAATACATCATATATATAAATCCCTGACACATTAAATACAAGAGCTATTATGGCAGTAGTCTGAGAGAGAGAACGGGTAGAGGACGGTACAGTACATAGGTTGGATGTAACAGCTGTAAAGACCATTATCTGAGCAGCATGAAGAGTGTGTGTGTACGACCCCACGACCCCCCCTCCCCCTCCCCTTCCCTGACACCCTCCTCCTCCCCCTTCGTGACACCCTCCTCCTGAACACACCCGGATACTTGTACTGATCTTTACCACATCAATACACACTGATCCTGGCCACACTACTCCACACTGAGCCTTACCACACCAACACACAGTGAGCCTTACCATACCACCACACACTGAACTTTGCCACACCAACACACAGTGAGCCTTACCACACCACCACACACTGAGCCTTACCACACTACCCTCCACATCACCATGACCCAAATACTCAGCTCGACCTTAGACACAAATACTCTGGAGATGAAGGTGACTAACGACAGTTCTTCCATAAACTGCTCTTTAAAGAAATGTTAAGATGTAATGTTGGGTGGATATAGCACTCGCCTCCCATCTCACTGGCCGCTGGTTCACGCTTGGGGGTCCTACATTCACCTATCACCAAATCTATAACTAAGTTTGCAGTTGGGGAAATGGAAGCTGTCGAGTACTATGTTCGCCACGCTGTCTCCTGGTTTACATAAGAAAAAAAACCTGTAGTCTACAATCTACAGAATGCACGCTTATGGGGCCCACTTTGGCGGTATTTATGAAACACTTTTGGCCATAGTGAAAGTTAAACAAGATCTACTCTCTATAATGTTTAGTTTTTGTTAAATCTTAGGAACAAAACTTTCAATAAGTATGAGTGTCTAAAAGATGCGAATAAAAAGTTATTTAACACCAACGTCCTTTTGACAGTTACCATTGACCCCTGACCTTTAAAAGTCAACCAAAATAGAACGTTGTGTGTAGTGTGTCAGTAAGGTCAACATCCATTCTTGGTGAATAACGATGTCGCCTGGTACCGGTGTTGTTTTATCTCATAAGGGTCGATACTGCTTCAGTTTGGGAGGGAGTGAACTTTTGACCCTGAGTGGAGACAAGTATTTTTTTATACAGTTGACCCTGACCTATGACCTTAAAAAGTTAATCCAGTCCATCACTACAGCTTATAGTACGAGTTTGATGGAAATCTATATAATCAGTCTTCACAGTAAGTTGGACACAAGAGAGGGGCGGATGGACGGAGAGGAGAAACAGGCAGTCAAGAGCACACCAATTATACCTGTCTAACTGTGGTGATTTAACAATATTGTAAATAAACAAATATGGCCGACATCCATTTTTTTTTTATTGGGCACTCCCCTACATCCTTGTGTAAGGTGAAGCGCAGAAGCGTTTACAGCGCCCAACAGGGAAGCATGCTAAGTTCATGCTTGCCCTTATGTCTCATGAGTTAAGGGCGTAGAAGCCTGAAGAGTCAATGGTTTATGTCTAAGCAAGTTATTGGAAGCACCAACAACTTGTCCCTGAATACGAATTCGCAACTTTCGATTTACAGCAGGTACCTACTGTGCTGCTAGGTGAACAGGGACCAAAGTAGTTCGTACACACTTCCCGAAATCCATTCACCCAAACTTTAGGAATGGTGACCTTGACGTTTGACCTCTGACCTCCCCAAATCAACTATAACTGTGTGGTATAAGGTTACCTAATACATGATTAAGTTGGACGGACGGACTGGCGGACGGATGGACGGACGGACGGATGGATGGACGGACGGACGGACGGACGGACACCACCAGTTTGCTCCATCTGCTTCCTACTGGCCATAATTATGACTGTTGAAAAATATATCCTGAAAAAATATATTCGACTATCTTATCATTTAATCCTCTCTCTCTCTCTCTCTCTCTCTCTCTCTCTCTCTCTCTCTCTCACTCTCTCTCTCTGTGTCTGTCTTTGTTCTTCCCTCCCTCTCTCCCTCCTTCCCCCTCCCTTTATCCCTCACTTCTCCATCCTTCCCTCCCACACCATCTCACTCCTCCACTCAAGCCCCTTCCTTTTATTTCTCTTTCCTATCATCCTCCCTTTCCTCCTGTTTCCCTCTCCCTTATTCCCTCCCTTTTCCCCTCTTCTCCCCCTTATCCTTTCCTCCCTCCCACACAATCTTCCCCCTCCCCCCCCCCCCCCCACCGTCCCTCTACTCGGAGACCTCAATTACCCTCACCGGTCCAGGGACAGACATGCTATTATACAGGTGTGATCTGCAGTACAAGGTTAAGTCTTTGTACTTACCTGCGTGTACGATAAGTGTGGGTGTATGTACAGACCGTGGTGGGTGGGTCGGTGGGTGGGAGAGTGAGTGAGTGAGTAGGTGGGTCGGTGGGTAGGTGGGTGTAAGTACAGGTAGTAGGGAGTGAGTGGGAGGGTGGGTGGGTGGGGGCAGGTGTGATGCCATGACCTGTGGTTGGTGAGCTGCAGTAACTTGTTTGTCGGTCATCCATCTATTATATTCATATTTGTACGTACACACACACACACACACACACACACACACACACACAGAATTAAATTTATTTCCTCTAGGTGAATTTGATTTCTTATATGTTTATCTGTGTCTGTCTGTAGCAGTTAATAGTAAATGCCAAACACATAAAAACAGGAAAAATTACCAACAAAAACACTCGCTTGATAACACCAATAAATAAAAAATAATGGAAAAACACAATAAGAAAAATTCAATGGAAACTCTAAAATTATATTTAAAAAGAAAAGAAAAAAAAATAATCGACGTTAAAACCAGCAAGAGATTAATGAAGAACTGAAACACACATCATCATTATTCTTAACGCTGTAGCCGACCCGTCATAAACAATCCTATGAACAGAACTCTCGACTCACTTTACAGAACTCTCGACTCACTTTACATAACCTCATTCACTTTACATTAAAAAAAACAAATCATTTAACCAGGTATGATCAAGGGAGTTCTCTTAACTATACCTACCTTGAGTTAATTAATGAGGTATGGTGGGTCTTTGTCGAAAATAATAATATAAAGTAAAATAAAGACACACACTAAACATACACACATACGAACATTCACAAACTACACACACACACACACACACACACACACACACACATACACACACACAGCGGGAGACTCAGAAGGTGTGCCACGCTAGTCATGTCGACCATCGTACACGTGTACCAAAATAATTGTTTGTTCCTCTTCTCTTCTCTTTTACTCCTTTCTTATTTCTCTTTTCTTATCTCCCTTTTTTCTCCTCCCCATCTGTCTTAGTTTTCATTCTCCTCCCTTCACCTTATCATTTCCCGTTCCATCTTTTTCTCTCTCTATCTCTCTCTCTGTCCTCATGTTCCTTCAGTCTCTCTTCCTATTCTATCTTCCAGTTCTATTTCCTTTCTCCCTCCTTTATTTTCGTATTCTACCTCTTTACTCCTTTTAACTTCTTCTTCCTCTCTATATACTAGTTTGACACCTGTACACTGAGTCATTGCAGGTGTATAACAGGTGTACAACAGGTGTAGGTTTGATGGGATTAGTCTCCTATCTAACAAGGTAGGAATGACTTCAGGATCAAGTGTAAAATATGTCAGCTAATTTGTACGTATGTTAAGTAAATCCCATTATGGCAACCACGTCTATTAAATCACGGTTATCTATGGCAAATCCTATATCGCAATCACATCTAAAAAAATGAATTTACATAATTATTTTTGCCAGAGAAAACTTTCATTATTTTTAAACTATGAATTTGCAGCTAACTCTCCCCCCCCCCCCATCCCCGTGTAACATGTTAACTCTCCCCCGTATAACATGTTAACTCTCCCCCGTATAACATGTTAACTCTCCCCCGTATAACATGTTAATTCTCCCCCGTGTAACATGTTAACTCTCCCCCGTGTAACATGTTAACTCTCCCCCGTATAACATGTTAACTCTCCCCCGTGTAACATGTTAACTCCCCCCGTGTAACATGTTAACTCCCTCCCGTGTAACATGTTAATTCTCTTCCCGTGTAACATATCAACATATGTCTCGATCAAGTCGCTACATATACGGCAATATTGTTCAAGTTATTACAATAAGTTAATCACTTACGAGTTTAAATTATACAATGACTTATGTATTATGATCTGATGCAGTGGTGTACGAAGCCATGAAGCCATAAATAAATATTCATTATTCTTATCATTGTGACTTTTTATAATGAATTGTAACTGCGCTTACAGCTCTATGTATGCAACTTAATTACCGAACTCAATGTTTACAGTAGGTTCTATGTCGTCCATGTGATATTACAACAAGTATGTCGGTAAATTTTCTCTCTCATCATTCCTACCTCATCACAACGTCCCTACATCCCCACACACCCCTCTCTCCCTCTCTGTCCCGCTCTCCCTCCCACTCCCGTACTCTCCCAGGAGCAGGTCTGGGCGGGCTTCTCCCTTCCAGCCGCGCCACCGCCACTCACTATAACTCCCCTGTTGAAATTCCTGAATGAACTTGGGAGTAAATATTATTGTTTACATCAGAGTCAACCTCACGTGTTGGGGGAAAGGTAGGGGGTTTGTGTTTGTTGGAGGGGGCTGTTTGTTGGAGGGGGGGTGTTTGTTGGAGGGGGGTGTTTGTTGGAGGGGGGTGTTTGTTGGAGGGGGGGTGTTTGTTGGAGGGGGTTGTGTTTGTTGGAGGGGGGGTGTTTGTTGGAGGGGGTTGTGTTTGTTGGAGGGGGGTTGTGTTTGTTGGAGGGGGGTTGTGGTTGTTGGAGGGGGTTGTGTTTGTTGGAGGGGGTTGTGTTTGTTGGAGGGAAGTGTTGGTGGTGGGGGAAGTGGGAATAGTGATAGTTGTAGGAAATTACGTGCAATAACTTCATTAAGACACACACACACTTACACACACACACACACACACTTACACACACATCGAAGATAATATCATTTTCTCAAGTCTTTTATTATGGTATTAAATTGCAAACCACTGACTGGGACCTGCCTCTCTTTCTTTCTTTCTCTCGCTCTCAGAAAGACGACAGAGAGAGACGAAGGATTTCTCTTACTTTCACTCACTCTTCTGACAGCCAGTCACCACAACCTTCCCTCCTCCTCCTCCCCCCTTCCCTCCTTCACGGGCCACCTGGTGACGCCGGTAGCCTGAGGGGTGTGTTTGAGGGGTGAGGGATCAGGGGGGGTGAAGGTGGGGTATGGTAGGGGAGGGGAGGGGGTGGTGGAGGTGGGTCCTAATAGTGGTGTTCATGATGTTGGTACTACTACTGTTCTTGGTGGTGTTTCTCTGTTACATCTGTCCGTCTGTCTGTCTATCTCTCTGTCTGTTCACAAGTCTGTCTCTGTATTTATTTATTTATTTATTTGTTTATTTATTTATTTATTTATAGAGAGATTAAGGATCTTCATTTGTGAACTTAGGTAGTTATTTTGTATCTATATAGTTATAAAAAGTTTTCATTCGTTTATTTGCAATTACTTACAAATCTAAATATAAACACATACATAATTGGTCATGAACACACACACACACACACACACACACACACACACACACACACACACACACCATATGTATACCTCCTCTGAATTATTATCAACAAAATATCCACAACCGGCAACTGAACCGGGAGGAACCTAGAGCGTCTCCCTGCCTCCTCCCCCCCTCCTCCTCCTCTCCCCCAGCATCCCGGCAGGTGATGCTAAGACCAGGAATAGGAACAAAAAGGAATGGCGGGAATCGTGAGAGGGGGGATTTCAATGCCTCCAGGTGTCCGCCCAGATCCGGAACAAGGAACTGGGAATAATAAGGAACCGGAATAATAGGAATGGTCGAGAGGGGGAAGGGGAAGGAGCACCTGGCCCGCTGGCGTCTACCACACGCCCTCAGATAACAAGTTGAGATGGGCGGGGAGTGGTGGAGGATGGAGTTGGCTGAGAAAGATTGTGGCAGTAGTTGTGGTGGTGGTGGGTGTGATTGGTGGTGGTGACGATTCTAGTTATACAGATGGTGAGAAATTATTGGTGACAGTGACTGGTATGGTGGTGATAGTGATGAGTAATTGTGATGAATATTGTTTAGATATGAAGGTGATGGGTTTTGAATAAGATTGGTGATGGTGACAGTAAGTAATAGTGATGATGATAATGAACACACACACACACACACACACACACACACACGAGAGGCAGGTGGCCGGGCATTGAGGTCTCCACAGTCGACGGCCGCCCCTCACACTTGCTAGCCGCGCCCCAGGGGTAAGGTGTTGCTGTGTGTGTGTGTTGGGAGGGGGGGGGGGGACGACTCGCAGGAGGGGCTGGTGAGTGGTCGAGGCATAATTAGTGTCTTCCTCACCACGGAATATTGTATGTAGTGAATTACATCAAGGTATAATACACCTGCATATGTCTAGAATTAATTCCTCTACTCATGTCACCAATTTCTCCCTTTCCCACCCTCCTTTCTCCCTTCCTTCTTCCTTCCCTCTCCCTTCTTCTTTCCTTCCTTCCCTATCTCCATCCCTTCTTCCTCTCCTCTCCCTCCATCCCTTCTTCCTACTCCCTATCTCCTTTCTTTTCTTCAGTCTCCCTTTCTCCATTCCTTCTTCCTTCCCTCTACCTACCTCCTTCCTTCATTCCACCCTCTCCTTCCTTCCTTCCTTCCTTCTTTCTTTCCTTCCTTCCTTCCTTCTCTCTCCATCCCTCCTTTTTCCCTCTCCCTCCCTACTTTATTCCTTCACCTTTTCCTCCCTCCCTACCCCCTCTTTCCACACCCCAGCATCAATTTCCTCGTCATTTTTTCACCATCAATACATCATGGCATCACCTATCATCCATCCATCCATTCAATCATCCATTCACGTATTCATTCACTGTCCCCCCCTGGGTAGCGCGTGTCCACCAGCTGCACGGCTGCGGCAGGTGGTGGTGGTGGTGGTGGTGGTGGGGGCCAGGTGGGAGGGGCGTGGCTCTGCAGGTGGCACACGCGTCGTTGAAATCACCGACGCCCTTACCTAAATCCCCCCACCCCACCCCACTCCACCCCACCCCACCCCACCCCACTCCACCCCACCCCACCCCACCCCACCCCACTCCACTCCACTCCACTCCACCCCACTCCTCGACCCCCACCAGTCATTCTCCCCCTCCCCCACCACACACACATATATATCTGAACTATTTCCTTTTCTATCTCTCTCCTCTTCTCTCTTTCTCACACTATTTCTTTTATCCTTTTCTCTGTCTCTCCATCTCTTTATCATTCTATCTTATTCCATCATAGTCCCCCTTTATCTCTTCTTCCTCTTTTATCTGTGTCTTTCAATTTATCTTGTTGGGTCTTTTCATATATATATCTCTCATGGTAGAGAATATGGTAGGGTAGTTGTTAAGGTGTGTCATGGGAGGAGATGATGGTGTGAGGAGGGTCGGGTGTTATGGTAGAAGACTATGGTAGTACAATAATGGGAAGTGTCATGGTAGGAGGATGTTGAGGGTATCATGACAGAACACTATGGCAGCAGGATGGTGGAAGGTATCATGGTAGGAAAATGGTGGAAGTTATCATGGTAGGAGAATGGTGGAATGTATCATGGCAGAAGACTAAACCAGATGGTTCTCAGATGGCACAACAACAAAAACATGGTACCCAGGTGATAGAATAACTGTACAGCTGGCTCCAGACAGGTGATCACAGGTAGCACGACAACTAGACATATGGTCCCTATACGTGGCACAGGAAACAGACAGGTGGTTCCCCAAAATCAAATAGGTGGTCCCAGCTGGCAAACACACCCTCAGGGCCACCACCTTTGAAGCATCACTTTGGTCATTACCCCACCCAGCCAGCATGAAGACGCCCCTATACCTATTGATGACGGGGAGGAGGAGTGGAGGGGACGGGTGGGAAGGGGATTGAACAGGGGAGTGGGAGAGAGAGAGAGAGAGAGAGAGAGAGAGAGAGAGAGAGAGAGAGAGAGAGAGAGAGAGAGAGAGAGAGAGAGAGAGAGACGTGATTGCGTACTGGAAAAGTCGGATTAGGGAAGTGTGTTGGGGGGGGGGGGGAAGATGGGTACTAGGGTGAGAGGGTGTAATGGAGAAAAATAAGGGAGAAAGGAAGATATAGGCGGAGTGTAAGATTCGGAGAAAGGCAAGAGAAAATGAGATGAAAGCAGGGTGAATGGTGGATGACAAGAAGCAGGGAGTGTAAAGGGGAGGGAGAGGGTGTAGGGTGATGGGGAAGGGGGAGAATAAACGCATAAGGAGAGGGGAGGGGGGAAACCGAATGTAGAGGGGGGAAGGAATAATAAGCAATATAACTTAATGATAATAATAATAATAATAATAATAATAATAATAATAATAACCAACGTAAACCTTCATCAGCGTGTGGATACCAACGCTGACACCTATGATGATGGTGATATGAGCTCAATGCTGACGCTGACATAAATGTTAACGTAGACTCGAAGCTATAGGTTGTAATAATGCTGACAACGCAGAAGTGAGCGCCAAGGGTAAATAAGAAATCTCTAGCTGACAGAGACGAGACACGTCAAATAAGGACCCAACAAGGAAGAGAAGGACGGGTATACGAGGAATAAACACGACAATATAATAAATGTGGAACACAAGAGAAATAATAAATAGAACAATACAAGAGAAGACCAACACAGCACAATAAAGGGGTAAATACAGAGTTAATGAGAGGATAAAACTTTGTAGAGATGGATCAAGAACAATAAAGAATAAAAGAGTAAAAACAAAACCCCTGAGTAAACATTGTTGACAGTGTGGGTAACGTTCTTCGTCTCAGTGGATTAAAAAGGTGTACACTGTACAGATAAAGGCAGCTGTCTTTAATGATGTGGTACTATACCAAACAATAATAAACCTCTGTAAGTTCTTATGTTATTATATATAATATATATATATATATATATATATATATATATATATATATATATATATTTATATATATATATTTATATATATATATATGTATATATATATATATATATATATATATATATATATATATATATTTATCAAATCACACGGGAAAAGGGAAACAACGGAGCACTGAATATGTATGAGTAATATTTTTTTTATCTTTCAGTAAAATATCTCAGTAGCACACCTGCTGTACCCTTCTGCCGGAGTGTGCTGTGTCCACTCCTAGCAGTGTCTCCTACGAGTGTCTTTAAACAGCTTTTCCAGGAGTCTCTTCCTAATGCACCGTGTACAAGGAATTTTTCCTATCCAACTCCCAGAAGCATCATCTCATGGGACGCCTTCCAGGGGCATGTGCCTCCTACAGTCATCCACTAGGGTAAATGTCCCCAAGGGGCACTCATAGAGGCAACTGTCTCTCAGGGGCATCTACCTCTCCGAGGCATGGGGTGAGGTGACCCTGCCCTAGGAGCGAGTCGAGGTTGGTAGCAGCGGTAATAATCAGTGTTTGGGCAGATGTTATCAAGGCGAAATCAAGACAACTGCGAGATTCAATCTTTCCCCGTGTCCTGACTCGCGGCTTACAGTTCGAAATGAAATGAAATAGGTTTAAAAAGTCTTAATTTTCAACCAACTAACTTCCTTAACACATTGTAAACCTTACCTATTTAAAGTGCACAAATTACGCCCAGAAAAAAAACCCTCTACACATTTTCCTCAATTAAAACATATCGACTAGTCCGTGAGTGCAAGGATACGGAGGAGTTAGCGACGCCCGTGGCAGCTGGGCGGTTGGCACGTGGAAACGCGCGTGCAGATGCTGCCATATGATGAGTCGCCGGTGTTGGAAACTCACTATGATAGACCTGGTCATCTTAACAAAATTGTCCAGTGGTGGAGTGAGAGGTGTGAGGATCATGTATATAAACAATGGAGATGAGAACACGTGGAAGAGGAAGTTGGTGATGTAAATAGTGATCATATGAAGTATCTCGCCGCGAGGTTTTGGCCTACAGCAGATGTTCCACTTGGTCCGTTCCCACACTCCGCCACCACCACCACTACCACCACCACTGTTACACCTACCACCACCACCACCACTACTGTTACACCTACCACCATCACCACCACTACTGTTACACCTACCACCACCACCACCACCACTACTGTTACACCTACCACCATCACCACCACTACTGTTACACCTACCACCATCACCACCACCACTACTGTTACACCTACCACCATCACCACCACCACTGTTACACCTACCACCACCACCACCACCACTACTGTTACACCTACCACCATCACCACCACTACTGTTACACCTGCCACCATCACCACCACTACTGTTACACCTACCACCATCACCACCACCACTGTTACACCTACCACCACCACCACCACCACTACTGTTACACCTACCACCATCACCACCACTACTGTTACACCTACCACCACCACCACCACCACCACTATTGTTACACCTACCACCACCACCACCACCACTATTGTTACACCTACCACCACCACCACCACTGCCACTGTTACACCTACCACCACCACCACCACCACTACCACTGTTACACCTACCACCACCACTACCACTGTTACACCTACCACCACCACTACCACTGTTACACCTACCACCATCACCACCACTACTGTTACACCTACCACCACCACCACCACCACCACTGTTACACCTACCACCACCACTACCACTGTTACACCTACCACCACCACCACCACTATTGTTACACCTACCACCACCACCACCATTAATGTTACACTACCGTTACCATTACTGTTACACCTACCACCACCACCACTATTGTTACACCTACCACCACCACCACTACTGTTACACCTACCATCATCATTACTGTTACCACCACCACCACTAATGCTAATGTCATCTACTACCAATACTACTTTTACCAAAATAAACTTCTACTAAAACCACAACAGTTACTCGTACCACCAGTACCCAAAACCATCCACACTTGCCCTACCACCTGTTTAACCACAACCAACCATACTACCACAAATACTTTTACTACCACCACACTTACACCACCACCATCACCATCACCACCACCTTAATTACAAACACCCACACTACCACAACCCTCCTGCCATTATTTCAACCATCTACTGTACACATCTACATCACAATCAATTCCTTAACAACAACCATCCACACGACCACAACTATCTTTTTTACCACAATCCCTTCTACCTTTACCACAACCCTCTAAAACACAATCACCACAATTTTGAATATATTTTCGGGGTTGTATGAGGAATTTTCTTTATTCTTCTTCTTATTCTTTCCTTTGCCGTTGTTATTCATCCTTCGCTCATTGTATGTCCTTATGTCTATACATATTGTTCATGCTCTACCTGGCTCCCCTTTCTTCCCTCCACCTCCGTCTTCCACACTCTTCTTGCCAGCCTCTTCTTCTCCATTCCCATCTTTCAATTTTCTTCTAAAATTCTCAAAGAATAAGATTTTCTTCAGATTTAAAAGATAAATACAATATTTTTCTCCAATAATTATGGTTTTCAAGGACAAATTTATGGGTGAAAAACGTATTACGTGTAAAGTGACCATCAGATACAGGCCAAAAATATTACTGCTGAGTTCATACCGATGTGTTTTGGTTCATTAGGTCCAAGATCTAACTTAACTTAACCCTCGGGCCGTTGAACCTATGGGTTTATGAAACTTCTTACGAATGAACCTTCGAGCCAAGGAAACTTCGGCCAATGAATCCTTTAGCTAATGAACCTTCGGGCCAATGAGGCTTCGGGCTAATGAACCCTTGGGCCAATGGTCCTTCGAAGTAATAAATCTCCGTCCTATCACCGCATCTTAGGATGGACAGAGTAGGAATTGCCCTACAAAGAAAAAATCTGGAATAAAACAAAGTACTGCACATCCCAAGCACGTTCACAAACAGGTGAACTGGGCTTATGCTGATATTGCAGGAGTCGTAGACCCTCAGCAATTTGGCAACATGAAAACTTCCTCCACCACTCACTGTCTTGTCAGCTTTCTCGATTACATATACCGCCATCTCGAGAAACGAAAAACGTCTGTAGCTGTCGCCTTCATTGATTTCACTAAAGCGTTCGACCTAGTCGACCACAATATAATCATCAACAAAGCTATTGACCTCGGGCTTCGAAGAAGCCTCATACCATGGCTCACAGACTTCCTCAGTGACCGACGCCAAGCTGTACGCTTCCGAGGGGCTGTCTCCACCTTTCAGTCACTCACCTGTGGCGTCCCCCAAGGCACCAAGATGGGACCACTCTGCTTCCTTATGCTCATCAATGATGCCCTAAGAGAAACCCCTGCTCGCTGGAAATATGTCGACGACTCCACCATTGGGATCAGCGTCAACAATTCTGCTCCCAACTATACCGCCCTTCAGGATTTATTGAACAGTCTCCAAAACTGGGCTACCAACAACCATGTCACCATCAACCATACCAAGACCATGGTTATGCACATCAACCTCTCCTCCGACATTGTCCCACCTCCTTCCATTACTCTAGGTCCGAACACACTCCAGGTCGTAGATTCCACGAAGCTCCTCGGCGTCACCATAGACAACAAACTAAATTGGAAACCACACGTCAATGAAGTTGTCAAATCCTCCAGTTTCCGTCTCCACCTCCTCCGCCGACTCAAGTCCCTCGGAGTTCCTGCACACGAGCTCCTCAGTGTTTACACAACATTCATACTTCCCAAGCTCACCTATGCCTCCCCCACCTGGTCTTCCTCCCTAAATGCCACACAACGTAAACACCTAGAAAAAGTGCAAAAGAGGGCATGCAAGATTATTCTCTCCTCCTCCTACTCCACATATCAAGAAGCGCTCAACACACTGACCCTTTCGACTCTCACTGACCATCACCACGACCTCATCTGCAAATTTGGTAAGAAGCTTCTACACCATCCCCGACACCGGCTCCTGCTACCACCCGAGGTCCCTTGTCCGAGAATTGCTGTTCGACACCACAACCGCATCCAGCCCATACGTGCACGAACTGATCGCTATAAGAACAGCCCAGTCCCAACCATTGTAAAAATTATCAATAACTTGTAATACTGTAACACTGTCACTATGTTGAATTGAACTGTAGTTTGAGCTTTTCCCCATCTAAGTTATTATATGTCTTATTTGTGTCACTTATGTTACTTGTATATTATTTGTAATTCGTAACCCACTCCCCAAATATGTAACTGTATATTTTCAGCCTTCTGGCTGCCAAGCTCTTTCAATAAACCGTTAATTATTATTATTAGTAATATCAGGTAGGCCTCAATACACTGACACATACGAAACTGATATAGGTATGTATAATTTTCTCAGCGTATCGTCGCAAATGTTTCGAGTTGTCAGGGAGTAATAAAGCTTATTCGAGGGAGGAGTGTATTACCAAACTGACACTTGCTCCTGACTCACCACACCTGTTGGCAAGTGTTTACGCAGAACTGACAGGGGATACAGACAGTGGTATACTAATATGAAGTATTCTGTCTTTTCCCTGCGAGGCGGTACAAGAAAAATTTTGCTCCAATATACGACACAACATGGACAACAAAAACGCCCGTTTATACTGTGTCTGAAGGAGGTTAGTGAAGAATGCCGTTTGTGCCTCTGATTTCATAGTGTAGGTGTAATTTACGTGGTACAGGTTGGTACAAGTATCAGACGCACAGTACAGGTTAGAGTACAGATACGATTATACTTTGTACTACAGTTACTATGTAGAACTTAGTAATGGCTGCGTGTAATTAGAGTGTATTATCACAAGTGCTATACATTTTGTGCAGGTGTGATCACGCTGTCGAATATCACTGTAGTATAAATACGTCACCTCATCACAGGTCTTAGATCAGAACTTGATAAACACCGTCAGGTGATATTCCTGGTCACCATCAAGACGAGGATCTTCAACTATACCTCTAAGAATATTAAATACCTCTTAAGTATTTTGTGTATATCGTGTATGATAGTGTTTGTATAAAGCGAGTTCTTCTCACTATCCAGGTATAAAACATCATATTTCGCTCTTCTGGCATAATATCCAAGAAAACAGTAATACAACATAATATAATAGGACTACTGACACACCTGAGACCTCGAGGAGATGCAAAGAAACTCTTCCATCTCTTCACATATACACGAACTTAAACTAACGCTCTACCATAGTACGGGGCTTAAATGTAAACTTAACATAATCTTACAAATATTGAAACCACACCTGCCGATCTTTAAATAAACGCTAGGTACAGGTGACACATGCTTACAGTCACCAGGTGTTCAGATATTCCTTCCTTGGTGTGTTTCACCGCTTCCAACCATACTGAACATTTACACTACTTCAATCATCATCAAATTTTCTGTGAATATCTGTGTACAGTAGCAGTTGATTTAGTACTGTACATGCCTGTGTCGACGAAGTTATTTTTCTTTTTTACAGTATCAACTAATACTATCGATACTCTTCGTTACTGACAACCTTCATGTCTGTTACATTATCCAATGATTGTGTATAAACTAATCATTTACAGTAATAGATAATTTCAATGACTATTTTTTTACAGTCATCTGATTTGACCAATGTTTACAGACTCAGTTGACTTGATCAATGTTAGTTTACAATCAGGTGATTTGATCAATGTTTATTTATTGTGTCAGCTAATTTTATCATTGTTTGTTTACAAAGTCAGCGAATTTTGTAAATGTTGATTTGCACTTGTAGACACGCGGCGGATTTACTGATGAAGAAAGGTTGAAGAGTGTCTGTATATTATATAGACGGGTGTGGGGGGGAGGGTGAGGGGGGGGAGGGTGAGGGGTAAGGGGGGTGTGATGGGGGTGAAGGGGGTGAGGGGTAAGGGGGGTGTGAGGGGGGTGTGAGGGGGGTGTGTGAGGGGTAAGGGGGGTGTGAGGGGGGTGTGTGAGGGGGGGGGTGTGAGGGGGGTGTGTGAGGGGGGGGATGAGGGGGGGGTGAGGGGGTCAGTTCTACGTCACATCTACGAACCCTGTGACTCATGAACCTGTGAATCATGAACCTGTGAATCCGAGACATCACACAGTGCACCATCTATGGGCCCAACAATGTGTGCTATCTTGGATTCACAGGTTCATGATTCACAGGTTCATGAGTCACAGGGTTCATAGATGTAACGGAGGACTGACTTTTTAGTGGATGTGCTGTATGTAAATGCGGATTGATTTAAGATGGAATGTCCATAAACTCGGGCTGATTTAGTACGAATTATGCGTAAATATGAACTTATTTAAAGTCGAATACTGTATACCTAAGGGCGGACTTATTTAACACGGAACTTACGCAAATAAGGAGTGATTCAACGTTGACATTGAATCTCTGAGCTTTTGAGTTTGAAACTTCATAAACAAGTTGTCTTGATTCCCAATAGATGGCAGGCTTCTCTTAGTAGTTATTGGTGTATGTGCGTGTGTGAGTGTATGTACAGTAGGTTTACGTGTGTGTATGGGCGGATATATAACATAGTAGATCAGTTCTGTCATAATTACTCAAGTGAACTTTATTGTAATTAGGTAGTTGGTAATATGCAGCTATCAAACGGGGAGGTACTACCGCCTGGGAAGATATTGGAAGCATAATGTGTTGTCTAATGGTAGACCCTGCTGCCATATGTGACCAAGTCCCAGGTTGCTGATCTGACTTTCTGCCTCATTTACACACAATTGCAGGGTCTCAATTGTTTCTCTTACCTTGACAACACAACATACATACATCATTTCTCACTACTGATATTGTTTAATTTTTGTATTTATTTTTTGTTATTATTATTATTAATTTATTATTATTATTATTACTATTATCATTATTATTATTATTATTATTATTATTATTATTATTATTTTTTTTTTTTTTTTTTTTTCACCCCCAGGCCCTGATGTGGGTCATTGACCTGTGTTCTGGTGGGCTAATTCCATAAAAAAAAAAAAAAACATGCCCCAAAATACATTTATATTATGTAAGGTATTCCACATATTTCTAAGTACACTTTTAACCAACCGTAAATAACGAAGGATAAACTAAAGTCCAACAACCGACACAGTAGTTGAGGCACAGTGTGTGTGTGTGTGTGTGTGTGTGTGTGTCATAATTTTTGGGGCTGAAGTTTGATCTCTGAACTTGTCTCAGTCGGGGAAGATTTTGGCTCTTGCACGGAGCACCTGGGGCTTAACCTTGGGGCCAATCTAGTGTGTGTGTGTAAAGTTTCAGGTCTCTAACTATGGCTGGAACACACACACACACACACACACACACACACACACACACACACACACACACAACTTGATGAAGAATAGAGACATATTCAATCATCTTCTCAAGTCGTCTTCTTTGTCTTCCCCTTACTCCCCGCTCTCCCGTTCTCTTCCCCCTCAGCCCCCCTCATATATCTCCCCTCATCATTCCCCTCATATATCTCCCCTCATCATCCCCCTCCCCTCCCCGTTTGTATCATCCTCTCCACTCATAATATGTCACGACTCTAGAGAAATTATAGTAATATCAGTTCTGTGTGTGTTGGGGGGTGTGCAGCTGTGACTCCCTCGTATTATCAGTGGCACGTGAGGCGCCAGAGAGCCGCAAGGACTGAGATAACACCGATAAGATAACAGGTGAGAGAAACCAAAAGTGTTGCTAGTGGCGAGGAGGAGGAAGAGGGAGGGGAAAAGGAGGAAGAGAGGAAGAGGAAGATGAGTAGGAGGGAGAGTTAGCTTACATGTGTACTAAAAAACTTCTATAATCACATCCACCTCTTAGCTGTACACCTATTAGTTCAGTACATATTTATTGGTACATAACTATATCAGTAATTTCAGTAACTTCAGTAAATCTGTCTATATACTTCAGTAAACACCTCAGTCACTTCAGAAAACACGTCAGCTATTTCAGTTAAAAAATCAGTCGACTTAGCCCACAAAAATTTCTTTCAGTCAACCAGTCAATAAACTCAGTTATCCGATCATACACTGCACTTAAGCAATCAGTAACTTAGTCCAACTAATTATATGATAACTTCAGTCAACCAATTAGCAACTTCAATCAACCAATTCATAATTTCAGATGATAAAGAAATGGTCTTTAGTCCATAAATCTGCCCGTCACACACACACACACACACACACACACACACACACACACACACACGTTGAGCGTGACTACTGGACAGAGTAACACCTGCCCCTAACGACTATTTCCCTCCCCAGCAGGTGCCACCACCATCGCGAAGTTAAACCTCTGCAACCGTGCCAAAGCTATACTCGCCTCTCGCTACCTTTTTAATAAAGTCTATGCTAGATGATTAATAATAATACCAAATCTCTTCTCTGCCAACTCCCCAAGTACAGCAAGTGTTCTCACAGGTGTCGTCAAGAGGGAGGGCAGGTGGGATCGGAGGGGGTGAGATGGGGGAATCTTGGCGCAGGTGTCTTTGAGTTAGTGGAAGATAAGACAGGTGTGACCAGGTGTGCTCCTACCAAAAGGAGTTTCGTTCGTTAAGTACCGATGTTTTAAAGATGTTCAAGACAGATGTTAAAATTGTTAAGCACGGATCAACATTCGTAAAGTATAGATGTTTACGAACGCTAAACACAGATGTTTAGATTCATTATGTCTAAATCTATTTTCGTGAAATACAGCTGCTACGGTAATTAATACAGATGATTGTGTTCGTGAAAGATAGAAGCCTATATTGCCAATTACAGATGTTCGCTTCGTACAGATATTTAATCCCATCTCTGTACCACCTTCAGTAGTAAAGTCACTTGAGCGTCTGTGCATAGAGGCGTCAGGAGCCACACACCTGTCCTGCGGTGAAAAACGCACATGCTGCACCCACATAATGAGGAACAGGTGTGTTACGGGAAAACTGAGAAACACATCTGCTCACGGACCTATAACTCCAACCTTAATGTTATAGAAGTTTAACTTGATCCTCACATGTTAAAGAACTATAACCTTTTAACTCCCAGTCCTTGAGGTATAATCTTGCAGTTCACTTGAAGCTAACATGTCATATATAAGCTGAACCTCACGTGTTATATAGCCTTAACTATGAGGAACAAATTAAAAACTCCTCTTGTATAATTAATATTGAGATAATTCTTTTTAATATATTTCGTAAATTATGTGAAAATAAAACGTAAATCATAAGTATTTGAAAGATTAATTAATTCATAAATATTAAAAAAAAATTATCAGAACTTTACATCGATGCTAAAATTTAAAAAAAATTAACATGTAGGTAACTACGTGTCGCTTTAAATTTCTTTTAGCTAAATAAAATTCTTAATTATTATTTTTTGATTGAAATTGTTGCTTTTTGTGGAGGACAGGCGGAACTTGTCTTCCGTTCGATAACTAAAAATCACTGGGCAATTACTATATATGTATGTATGTATGTATGTATGTATGTATGTATGTATGTATGTATGTATGTATGTGAACTCCATGGTAAAACACAGCAGGCGGCGGCTGCCTTGTGTTCTTGCTTGAAAATAAGTTATTGCTAACTGAGTGGAGGGGAGGGGAGGGGATGGGATGGGAGGGAAGGGGAGGAGAGGGAAGGGAAGGAGAGGGGAGGAATACAGGGTTTGTTTTTGGAGGGGAGAGAAGTGATAAAAATAAAACGAGAGAAAGAGAGGAGAGAGTAGGATAAGGGAGGGTAGGGGAGAAAGAGAGGGGAGGGAAGAAGGGGAGGGGAGGGGAGGGAAGTGATAGACCCAGGGGTAAAAGCGGGGAGAGTTAAAGCCTGATATGGAGGGCAAGAAGCAAAACTTAGGAGAGGGAAAGGAATGGAGGATGGAATGGAGAGAGAAGGAAAGAAAGGATAATTGGGAAGTTTTTGAGGGAATGGGTGGGTGAGGGAATGGGTGGGTGAGGGAATGGGTGGGTGAGGGAATGGGTGGGTGAGGGAATGGGTAGGTGAGGGAATGGGTGGGTGAGGGAATGGGTGGGTGAGGGAATGGGTGGGTGAGGGAATGGGTGGGTGAGGGAATGGGTGGGTGAGGGAATGGGTGGGTGAGGGAATGGGTGGGTGAGGGAATGGGTGGGTGAGGGAATGGGTGGGTGAGGGAATGGGTGGGTGAGAGTGGTGGGTTTTGTGGGATGGGGAGCAATGGGTGAATGGGGAGGTAAGATGTGTAGGTTGAGGAAGGAGGTACATATATCTCAGTGTGTGTGAATGAGGAAGACAAGAACATTGTACTTCAGTGACCTCTGACCCATGAAATCTTGACCTACAACTCGATCCACAGTTCTCGTCAAAAGTTAACGACCTCTTTGGCCTCGTTCAAGATCGTTTCTTTCAGATTTACACTTGAATATATAATTTCATACGAATATATATAAAAAAATTACCAAAATATAATCACTCTTAAGGAAACATATCAATACACCCCATCCATCCATATACTGTACATTAACTGTCAATACATTTATAAATACTAATAAATACATACATTCAAAGACTCGTATAAAACGGTGTATTAGTTTCACGAGAGCCTCCTGTAGTTTGTCGTGTTCGCTGTGCTGTAGTTGTCGTGTTCGCTGTGCTGTAGTTGTCGTGTTCGCTGTGCTGTAGTTGTCGTGTTCGCTGTGCCGTAGTTGTCGTGTTCGCTGTGCTGTAGTTGTCGTGTTCGCTGTGCCGTAGTTGTCGTGTTCGCTGTGCTGTAGTTGTCGTGTTCGCTGTGCTGTAGTTGTCGTGTTCGCTGTGCTGTAGTTGTCGTCTTCGCTGTGCTGTAGTTGTCGTGTTCGCTGTGCTGTAGTTGTCGTGTTCGCTGTGCTGTAGTTGTCGTGTTCGCTGTGCTGTAGTTGTCGTGTTCGCTGTGCCGTTAGTTATGTAGAGCAGACTCAGTGAGGGTACCAGGAGTTAGCAGCACTCACCGCCAATCTGGAGACGGAATTGTGTACTGGAAGAAGGAGGAGGAGGAGGAGGAAAGAAGTGACATACAAAGGGGGGAGGGATTAACAGACGAAGAAGCTACGGCAGGCGGCACAGAGGAGTGGCAGAGGCAGGCGGCACAGAGGAGTGGCAGAGGCAGGCGGCACAGAGGAGTGGTAGAGGCAGGCGGCACAGAGGAGTGGCAGAGGCAGGCGGCACAGAGGAGTGGCAGAGGCAGGCGGCACAGAGGAGTGGCAGAGGCAGGCGGCACAGAGGAGTGGCAGAGGCAGGCGGCACAGAGGAGTGGTAGAGGCAGGCGGCACAGTGGAGTGGCAGAGGCAGGCGGCACAGAGGAGTGGCAGAGGCAGGCGGCACAGAGGAGTGGCAGAGGCAGGCGGCACAGAGGAGTGGCAGAGGCAGGCGGCACAGAGGAGTGGCAGAGGCAGGCGGCACAGAGGAGTGGTAGAGGCAGGCGGCACAGTGGAGTGGCAGAGGTAGGCGGCACAGAGGAGTGGCAGAGGCAGGCGGCACAGAGAAGTGGCAGAGGCAGGCGGCACAGAGGAGTGGCAGAGGCAGGCGGCACAGAGGAGTGGCAGAGGCAGGCGGCACAGAGGAGTGGTAGAGGCAGGCGGCACAGAGGAGTGGCAGAGGCAGGCGGCACAGAGGAGTGGCAGAAGCAGGCGGCACAGAGGAGTGGCAGAGGCAGGTGGCACAGAGGAGTGGCAGAGGCAGGCGGCACAGAGGAGTGGTAGAGGCAGGCGGCACAGAGGAGTGGCAGAGGCAGGCGGCACAGAGGAGTGGCAGAGGCAGGCGGCACAGAGGATGGTAGAGGCAAGGCAGGTGTTAGGTGAAGAGGAAGGGAGGGCGGCGACCCAGGTGTTATCCAAGATGAATAGACACGTCACAAGTGTTGGGTCTACAGGTGTACTGTGATGATTGAGCCTCACTCGCAGCACAGTCTGTTATCCTATTTCTTCATTATCTCAACATAATCAGTAACATACAGTATAACCCTCAAACTACCCGTCAGGAATGGGAAATGATGAGCGTTTTAAACAAGTAGCGTATTGGTGAAATTCTTCGTTAGTTTCTTTATAAACATTGATATAAAAATAGGTTAGGATAATTTTCTGGTGTCTGTTGTTCCCCTGAAGACTGTCTCACTTTGTTTCCAGATTGTTCATATCTAAGTTTTCTCTAGCTAATTTTTGTCCTTCAGATAAATGAGCGCCGGTGCAGGCAATGATAAGAGACACCTGTAATGTAACGATACAGGATACAGCAAAACAAAGACGATTCTAATGCATATACCTGGTACATAATATAACAACAGGAACAATGGTACAATACAGAGGATATTACAACAAAAATAATTCCCTCACACCTTGACTAAAGAATAACAACTGCAGTGTACAGGAGTATCTTTCTTAGTTATTAAAAGTTGTTATCGAATGTAAAAAAAAATTGGCTGAGTTAAATTAAATATAAAATACAAGAACAAGAACAACACCAACAACACCACCAACAACAACAACAACAACAACAACAACACCAACAACAACAACAACATCTACTACTTAATTCATGGAAGATCAAGGAAGAAATTACATTATTCATGTCGGTAAAAACTGTCTCTGCATGGCTTAGGTCATTAGTGAGAGACGCACCAGACATATAAAGTAGGTTATGGCATTACCCCTCACCTCACCTCACACATGAACGGCATCAATATGTAATCTCGCACATTTGACTACCAACTCTACTTGTACACATACATACATACATACATTTTCTGTAACATATCTTCCCTCTAGCCAAACCACGTTTCATTAGAGTACATAAACGTAAAGGCAAAATACTGTATCCAACACCACCAACCAAGAGAGAGAGAGAGAGAGAGAGAGAGAGAGAGAGAGAGAGAGAGTGTACGGGGTTACTCTACGGCTTCAAGACCCACTAGGTTACCATAAGACGATCACCACGAGATAGGCGTCCATACAGGCGAGCTACAAATTTCACCTCAATGTAAGTCCAAGATTTTCCTCTTCTTTCTGTCATACCCGAAGGTTACAGGAGCCAGTTTCACTTAACTTTATCTGGCATGTTCCCCCGTCGTCAGGTCACCTTGTCTCTCTCTCTCTCCACAAGGTTTCTCCGCCGTGGTTTATGTCATCTAAAGGTGAATGGATCTGTTTTAAGCTGTTTACTTTTCACTTCCTATAAACTATCATCTCCTCTTTTTCTCATATGATTTGATTCTCTTAGTCCATCTTATGTAGATGAGGTAATGATGGGTAATAAATAGCGAAATTCAAAGAAAGATACTATGACGAAAATTACAACATCTTACAGAAAATAGAAGCAAAAAAAAAAGTCAGGCACGTATGACTCAAACTATTGGTAAAATAACTAACCAATGATAAAGATTTTAATGTCTGATTCTAACACTTAACTAGAATCAATCACCACAGTTGATAAATATGTGCGAGGTGAAGTAGAACTAACGTGACTCTTGAACCGTGTGATGATAAGTGTTGGTTATTTAATTTACTTGAGGGAACACACAAGTTATTCCAAACAGTAGGATATTTCTAGTACAGTACAAGGAAACAATTTAGGAGACGGGCATTCATACACACCCAGACGTTAAGCTACGCCAGTACACGTATGATTCTCGAAGGTGTATGGAAGTAAATGTGTATCAGTCAAAAGAAAATGAAACATACAGAATTCACTAACACAAACAAAATACAAATCAGGGTAAGCCTGTGTGTGTGTGTGTGTGTGTGTGTAAATTCAAGATCTAGCGAAACATGTTGGGCGTCACCAAGAAGATTATGAGGTGCATATTTTAATAATTATCCCGAAACTCAAGATACAAATTATATACTTCACTGGATATTATTAATTATCTCAAGTGTGTTTATGGCAATTCCACTGCTAGCTAAGTCACAGGTGTGGGTTTAAATATTAGTCTTTCCTTTCAGGCTTAATATTTAACCTTAAATAGACTTGCATATAATAACCAATATCTCTTCATGTTATTTTTTTCTTTCACTCATGTAAGTCCCACACTGATGTAAGGTTATCAGAGGCAACAGAAAACATAAGCACTTCCTTCAAGAGTCGTCCTTAATTCTCTCTGCTGTAACATATGTGTTCTGCTATGGACTGGTACTCACTCTCCTAATAACATGCCCGTCTGGTGTACGCTTCATGCTTCACACGACCTGGTAACATGACTAAGGGGCATCATCTCTCTCTCTCTCTCTCTATGTACCTATCTTACAATCATTCCCTGAGCCAAGTTGCTTTTCAATAACTACTGCCCCACTTCCAGACACGTAAACAACTCTCTTCCTCTAATCTGTAACTAGTGAAGCTAACATAATCTTTCCCAGTCACCCTTTCCATATTGTTTTCACCTCTTATCATTTACTCCTTACTCTTCCACACCCCTTCACTAACACTGACAAACGGCATCACATTTACCTACTGTACTCAATATCCATCTCAGTGGAACTTGTACACCTCTTAATTATTCTTGTCTTCTCCTCCTTTACTATCACATTACTATTACTTCACATAATTCTACTTTCACCTGGTGCTGTTGTCCTCTTCCTGACACACACACACACACACACACACACACACACACACACACTGAGATATATGCACAGGTGGCAGAAATATGCACATACAATACAACTTTATAACAGTAGTGAAGCATTGTTCAATGGGGTGATAACTTACATCACAACCTTCTGACATGAACAGAGACCCCAGGTACGACGACCTGTACACCTGACTGATGTACCAGGTATAAACACACACATCACGAAAGCTGCCGTCTACACCTGCTACTGTGTGTGTGACCTGTGCACCTCTAGATGATCTATTTCCTATTCAGAGAGTAAGCAGGAGGGACCCTCAGTTGTAGTAAGAGGAAGCAGGAGGGGCCCTCAGTTGTAGTAAGAGGAAGCAGGAGGGGCCCTCAGCTGTGGCAAGAGGACGCAGGGGGCCCTCAGCTGTGGTAAGAGGAAGGAGGAGGGGCCCTCAGCTGTGGTAAGAGGAAGGAGGAGGGGCCCTCAGCTGTGGTAAGAGGAAGGAGGAGGGGCCCTCAGCTGTGGTAAGAGGAAGGAGGAGGGGCCCTCAGCTGTGGTAAGAGGAAGCAGGAGGGGCCCTCAGCTGTGGTAAGAGGACGCAGGGGGCCCTCAGCTGTGGTAAGAGGAAGCAGGAGGGCCCTCAGCTGTGGTAAGAGGAAGCAGGAGGGGCCCTCAGCTGTGGTAAGAGGACGCAGGGGGCCCTCAGCTGTGGTAAGAGGAAGCAGGAGGGCCCTCAGCTGTGGCAATAGGAAGCAGGAGGGGCCCTCAACTGCGGTAAGAGGAAGTAGGAGGGGCCCTCAGCTGTGGTAAGAGGAAGCAGGAGGGGCCCTCAGCTGTGGTAAGAGGAAGCAGGGGGGGGCCTCAGCTGTGGTAAGAGGACGCAGGGGGCCCTCAGCTGTGGTAAGAGGAAGCAGGAGGGGCCCTCAGCTGTGGTAAGAGGACGCAGGGGGCCCTCAGCTGTGGTAAGAGGAAGCAGGAGGGCCCTCAGCTGTGGTAAGAGGACGCAGGGGGCCCTCAGCTGTGGTAAGAGGAAGCAGGAGGGACCCTCAGCTGTGGTAAGAGGAAGCAGGAGGGGCCCTCAGCTGTGGTAAGAGGACGCAGGGGGCCCTCAGCTGTGGTAAGAGGAAGCAGGAGGGACCCTCAGCTGTGGCAAGAGGAAGCAGGAGGCCCTCAGCTGTGGTAAGAGGAAGCAGGAGGGACCCTCAGCTGTGGTAAGAGGAAGCAGGGGGCCCCTCAGCTGTGGTAAGAGGAAGCAGGGGGCCCTCAGCTGTGGTAAGAGGAAGCAGGGGGCCCTCAGCTGTGGTAAGAGGAAGCAGGAGGGACCCTCAGCTGTGGTAAGAGGAAGCAGGGGGCCCTCAGCTATGGTAAGAGGAAGTAGGGGGCACTCAGCAGTGGTAGGAGGAAGTATATGGTTCCTTAGTCCACACAGGTAACACACATCTCCTCAGTACGCCTAACCTAACCAAACCTAACCTAACTTAACCTAACCTAACCTAGCCTTAATGGCGTCTTCTTTCGGTAATAAAAATGAATCAAAAGAAAGTATTTAAATTATTTCTCAAAACGGATTTAACAGCGAGGAGGAATATCATCCATCACATAGTTCCAAATATCATGGCGAGAGAGATTGATAAATAGTGAAAATACTCCTCATGGCTCTATGATTACTATGCTTACTACAGTACTCAAATGATAGAGAGTTAAGGGAATCATGGTCCCCCACTACAACTAGGATATCTAATTAAGCCATAAAACATAATTTACTAATAAAGTTTTGAGGTGTTTTAGAAAAAAAAGATGAAGGTAACACTATCAGGTACGGCCAGAGGCATGAGAAACAACACAAGGACTGAAGTTCGTGTGTTGTCTGGTGTGACTGACGCAACACACACAGAGGCAACACACACAGAGGCAACATAAAGTACTTGTAAATCTTAATAACCCATATTTCATGATTGCAACGACACCTGTTACAACAATAACAGCAACAATTACACTCCATAACAAAACAAATAACAGAATTCAAAAACAACCACATTTCATATTAACAAAAAGTTATACAATAAAATACATTCAAATTTATGGACTTACCAGAAATGTATCGAGTTAATGAGGTCCAGGTAAGATGATTACTGACTTATACACATTTAACACTCACCTGAAAATAGAGAGAAGAAGAACAAGAGTTAGATAAGATGTAAAACTCACCTAAATGAGACATAATATTCACCTACTCACCTAAGACATATAAATCACCTAAAAGAGACATATAATTCAGATGAGACACATAATTTATATATAAAAGATACATAATTCACTTAAAATACACATAATTCACCTAAGAGATACACTTAACCTATAAGACATATCATTCACCTAAATAAGACACATAATTCACCTAAAAGACACACGCATAATTTACCTAAAAAAAAAAAAAATGCATATATATAAACGAGATGAAATTACCCTTAACGAGACACAAATTCACCTAAACGAAACACGAACGTCACCTAAAATGGACACAAATTCACCTAAGCGAAACACGAACGTCACCTAAAATGGACACAAAGTCACCTAAACGAAACACGAACGTCACCTAAGAGAGTCAAAAGTCATCTAAAAGAAACACGAACGTCACCTAAGAGGGACACAAAGTCACCTAAACGAAACACGAACGTCACCTAACATGGACACAAAGTCACCTAAGCGAAACACGAACGTCACCTAAAAATAGATAAAATTCTCTTAAATGTGGTCGTAAGACCCCAGCAAGATATTCTGTAGGAGCAAATGTCACGCTAACTCTTACCGCTCATAAATACCTGGGAGTCAAAATAGTGTTAGAAAGACCTCAATGCGTCTTTATATTACGATCCATAATCATCTCAGGAAGTCAATAAAGTACTATAATTAATACATGTAGTCAATATACTACTATTATTTACTCAAGAGTCAATAAACTACTTATTAGTTCAGGGAATAGTCGTTTTATTTCTCTAATTAACTCAGGGAGTAAAAACAATGATTTAATTAAATAATGGGTTAATTATATTACAATAATTAGATGAGGTTAGTGAAAACAGTACGGCTGAGGACAAGGTGAGATAATGTAACTCGTTCTAAGGCAATCAGTCAGTCAGTCAGTCGCTCGCTCGGTCTTAAGTCAATAGCTCACGCCTCGCACAACTAGACAGACACGTACACAATCTTTTACCTTCCTACTCATACCTGTTGTTGATTGGGAACACTTGTGTACTGGGGGTATCATATAAGCTAAACGTTATAACACCTGCTCGAGAAATCGGGGTGGAAGAGACAGGTGTTGGAGGGAGGGAGGGAGGGGGGGGGGGATTATTTGTTACTTCTACTTTACTGAGGCGAGTTTGTTGTTGTTTATCTCTCTTTGTTTACGTATCTCTCCCCCCCCCCAAGTTTATATGTTTTTTTGTTTGCTTATCACCTTGGTCTATATATGTCTCCCCCATGCTACTATTGTTCCTTTGTTTTACGTATATCCCCCAAGTTGAGAGGTTCTTGTTAACTTCTCTCTGTTTTTATCTTACACGAGTATTATAGTCAACAGATGCAACGACTCAACACCAACGTAGACGACTCGGCATTTTGCATTCTTACTGCATGTGAAATAATGATGGGGGTGAGGTGGCCTAATGGATACCACTCTCGTTTCCTCTCCTAAAGGTCGCTGGTTCACTCCCAGTCCATCCAGTAGGAAGTGGATATCTAACTCTACAGATAGGGAAGCGAAACCAGTGGAGTACAGTGCCCGGCACGCCGCCCCCTTGTGCACCAAAAATTAAGTATTCAGTGCATGTATATATGTATGTGTATATATATATATTACTCACTGTACGTGCACGTGGTACATTTATATATATTGATAACCGATAAGAGAAAAGAAAGAAAACTCACATTTCTCGAGCGCTTTCTTGTAAAACACTGAGGTGGTGAGTCTCATAATGATCATCGTCTGCGCAGAAGACCATTGAGAAAACTTATGATGAAGTCAGGTAAACACAACAAACTGCACAGGTGTGTCTAGCGCAGAACAATAAGACTCAACTTTCCACAGGTGTGTAGGGAGGAGAACAAAGGGGTATGGTAATTGGAATAAGAAACGTTATATAGAACAAAACAAACAATATAAAATAAAATAACGCGACATAGAACAAAATAACGTGATATAGAAAAAAAAGAGACATAGAACAGTAGAAACGCGATATAGAACAAAAGAAACTTGATACAGTAAAAAAAATAGGGCAAAAGAGACCCAAGGAAAATAGAACAAATCCAATTTTTCCTTTACTATATACAGTACTCTTGGTCGATCAGCGTTTATCCCCTGAATAAGGACACGAACAGGACACTCCCAGAGGTTAAATATCTTCCCTGGCCACTAACACACCCCACAAATATTTTAAGTAGTTTTTAAGTGTTGTTATGTGTTTAAGTCAACTTCCTAACAGTTCAGTGACTGAGGAATGGTTAGTTATTTACAAAGTACAACGATTATTGAACTTTATTTCTTATTAATGTTGGTAAATATACTGACAAACTAACATTCACACCCCATCTCGAGACATCCATTCACCCCCTCCTAAATACACACCCACCCCCCCCAAACTAATTCACCCTCACCTCCCCCCCCCCCCTCCCCCGCTATGCCTGTGAGCGTTAGTCATCGGTTGAAGATAATTACGACTTGAGTAACAGTGAGCTAATTGAGAGGTGAAATGATGTTTACATTGTTAGCCAGTGATCACCGACGCTCATCATCGCTTGTTCTATGTATTGATCACATACGCTCAATAATCATCATCTACTTGAAGCTTAAGGTCAAGTTCTAAGCTCCTACACGTACACAGAGGATGGTCAGGATGGTCGTGTCTGAGGTGGAGTATTGTCAGCGCCACATTACATACTGGTTGGTGTGTCACTTGTGCTGCCTCATATCTTGTGCGGCTGTAAAATATATTCGTGATAATTTTGAGTTCTGTTTTTTTTGTCCGGTTTATGTGATATTTTTCAGTTCAGGTCGTAAAATTTACTTTAAAATTTAGGTGTCGTGAAGCAACAACCTTTCTATGTTCATTGTAAAATATTATGCAACTTAGAAAGATAAATTTAGTCAGATATATCATCTACGCTACCCGGGGCATCGTCAGTCTAATCAATTTGGAAAAGTCTACCTGACATTAGAAGTGAGAGGCTGTAAAGGCGTTCGAGGAGAGTGGCGGCCAATGTCTCCTTGTGTACCATAAGCTTAGTATGCAGTGTGATGTGTTCGCACTGCCCTTACCTGACCGTCAACACAAACACAGTAACAGTAACAAAAGAGAAACACAAAGCCAGAAACACAAAGACAAACAGATGTTACGAATTGGGGATGACCCTGAAGACATTATCCCTTATTTCCTTCTTTCTCTGCAACTGAGACAGACACACACACACACACACACACACACACAGGTACTCAAAGGGGCAAACAACCAGACATTATAGACAGCCAATAGTAAGCAGCCACATACACCAACTGACTCTTCCAAACATCGACAGACTGAGACAGATATGAGGAGAAACAGAGTAAGAAAGACAGAAACAGGTAGAAAGAGATAAACATCTGTAACTAGAGACACCAAGAGACTGAGAGAGAGAGAAAGCCGTCAAAAGGGAGAGAATTACATCAATAGACAGACAGACTGACAGGGAGGCAGCTCGAAATAAACAGCAAAAGACAGTCAGAAGCAAAGGGTGAAGAGGCCGACAAGGGGACGCCTCGACTGGTATGTGTAGGATCAATGAAGTCATTTGTGATCATTGAGGACCGCTCGGGGCAAGACAAGTGTGAAATATGACGGAGAGGGCGGGAGGGGGAGGTGGGGGTGTGGCAGATAGAGGAGGTGGGGGTGGGGAAGATAGGGGAGGTGGAGAAGGAGGCGAAGGGGGGGAGGTAGTCGTCAGGGGCGTTAGGGGAGAGGGGAATTGGGAAGGGCAGGGGAAAAGGAGGACGTTGGGGAGGAGAAAGGGGAAGAGAAAGATATTGGGGAGGGGGGAGGGGAAGAGAAGGATGTTGGGGAGGAGGAAGGGGACGAGGAGGAGAAGGATGATGAGGCGATAACAAGGCACAAAGGAAGAAGGATAATAAGGACAGATATGGACAGAAAGTAAAGAAGAAAGTGGTAAACTCTTAGTGACAATCTATTCCAGGGCCGGATATGGTCTCACTCACTCACTTACTCACACAAATCAATATCTTCCCATTATACACTATCACTATACCCATTTACTCACCTCAGCTCGTCAGTAAAATAGGTCAGCCTCCCTTCCTCTCCCTACCCCCCTCTCCAATTCTTCTCTCCCTGAACTGTATATTCTCTTGCTCAACCACGATCTTCACTCACTCCCTCTTCCTCTAAAAATTAATACTTACCCACCCACCCACCCACCTACCAACCCACCCACCAACCCACCCACCCACCCACCTAACACCCTTCCTTAATAATAACAATATTTCTATCAGTCCATATCAACACTGTTTACAAGGTGTGATCTTCTGAGTAATGTGGCGTTCATGAAGTGCCACGATTATTCAATATTTTAACTTTTAAGAATTATTTGTGATTAGCATTTATCTTTTGTTCCTGCCTAACATACACCTTAAGATGAAGCTTATATTCAGTGATCGTAACTACTTAATAGCTTAACCACGACCCCTAAACGGCCGGTACCTTCCCTCGGACTGTAATCACTCAATTACGGTCAATCATGTGATCAATGATTGCGTCTTTCTTGTTACCAAGTTTACTTGAGGTGGGGTCGAGGTTCCAGCCACCCGTGCCAACTTTCGCTCAGCTGATGGAGGTACGCGAGGCAAGAGCTTCAGTCAGGGTCTATGTTCTCAAAGGTCCGTAAGATGAATATTTCTCGTAACTGAAGAATTAATGAAGAAATTAACTGTTTGACTTAACTTTAATTACGACGTTATACTGTACTTGGGTGTAAATTTTATGATTTAACTTAGTCAACCAATTAGGGATAATTCTTTAATTTTTATTTTCGAGAAATATTTAGCCAACGAACCTTTGAGAAACTGGAGCCTAACCTTGAATAATATATTGGTACATGGAAAAAAAATATGGACAAATTACCATAGGAGAAAATTACACCTTAATCATGGTGAGGGTGGGTTGGTGAGGGTGGGGTGGTGAGGGTGGGTTGGTGAGGGTGGGTCGGTGAGGGTGGGTTGGTGAGGGTGGGTTGGTAAGTCCATGAAGAGAGGAATAGTTCAGGTTTCTGTTGTCCGCTGTGCATTCCCGTTGTGCATGTCTGTTGTCCGTTGTTCATGTCTGTTGTCCGTTGTGCATTTCTGTTGTCCGTTGTGCATTTCTGTTGTCCGCTGTGCATTCCCGTTGTGAGTTTCTGTTGCCCGTTGTGCATTTTTGCTGTCCGTTGTGCGTTTATGTTGTCCACTGTGCATTTCCGTTGTACGTTTCCGTTACCCGCTGTGCATTTCCGTTGTGCGTTTCTGTTGTCCACTGTGCATTTCCGTTGTGCGCTTCTGCTGTCCGCTGCGTATGTCAGCTGTGCATTTCCATTGTCCGTTATTGCGCGTTTTCGGTGTGTACATTTCCGTACCGTACTGTATAATGCTCGTTTTGTTTATACTACCATTATAAAAAGCTGAAAACAAGTCGAATATTAATTTTGTGTTAACGGAGTCAACCTATTGCACAACAATAACAATAACAACAACATTAATTGAACTAAAATGTAAAAAGAAAAAAACACCAAAACAAAGACAAAAAATAACAAAAACAAATTAAAAAAAAATATACGAAAATTTAAATATTTCTTAATAATGGAACCAAAACAATAATAAACCTGGACATCAGAAACATAAACAGACAGTATTTTTTTACACAAACAAAACAACAAACAACAACAACATGGACAACAAAAACAACATGGACAACAAAAACAACAACAACATTAAAAGCAAAAACAACAACAATAATAACCGCACGACCCATACTAATTAAATGCTGCTACAACCATTACAGTACCACCACACCACTACCACAAATAACCACCATCACAACCATTACAGTACCACCACACCACTACCACAATAACCACCATCACAACCATTACAGTACCACCACACCACTACCACAACAACCACCATCACTACAGTACCACCACACCACTACCACAACAACCACCATCACTACAGCACCACCACACCACTACCACAATAACCTCCATCACAACCATTACAGTACCACCACACCACTACCACAAATAACCACCATCACAACCATTACAGTACCACCACACCACTACCACAATAACCTCCATCACAACCATTACAATACCACCACACCACTACCACAAATAACCACCATCACAACCATTACAGTACCACCACACCACTACCACAATAACCACCATCACAACCATTACAGTACCACCACACCACTACCACAACAACCACCATCACTACAGCACCACCACACCACTACCACAACAACCACCATCACTACAGCACCACCACACCACTACACCACTACCACAACAACCACCATCACTACCACCACAACAAACACTATGACACTATAATATATTTATATATATATATATATATGAGAGAGAGAGAGAGAGAGAGAGAGAGAGAGAGAGAGCCTGGAAAGTAAAATGAGTACAGCCAGTGTGTGTGTGTGTGTGTGTGTCAGCCCGTTCGTCCGTCAGGCTCAAACGTGGGGGACAAAAGCGGAAATTGGATAATGGCAGTGGTGGTCGGCCTTGCGAACTAACCGTACGCAGAGGAAAGTAGGGAAACGAGCCAGTACAAGTAAGTGGGACGATTTTCTTAGGGCATAAAGAGTCATTATACGAGTGTGGTGGGCGAGTGGCTGGCGAGTGTGGTGGGCGAGTGGCTGGCGAGTGTGGTGGGCGAGTGTGGTTGGCGAATGTGCCGGGCGAGGGTGGTGGGCTAGTGAGGTCGGCTAGTGCGATAGGCGAGTGGTGGGCGAATGTGGTGGCCGAGTGACTGGCGAGTGTGGTAGGAGAATGTGGTTGGCGAGTGTGGTGGCCGAGTGACTGGCGAGTGTGGTAGGAGAATGTGGTTGGCGAGTGTGGTGGCCGAGTGACTGGCGAGTGTGGTAGGAGAATGTGGTTGGCGAGTGTGGTGGCCGAGTGACTGGCGAGTGTGGTAGGAGAATGTGGTTGGCGAGTGTGGTGGGCGAGTGGCTGGCGAGTGTTATTGTACCAAGTTCTCTTCTCCCTTTCGTTCCGTGTCTCGCTCTATAACCAAGTCTTGAAAATCGTGTTTCTTTGTCCTTTGTTATATCGTGTTATGTAATCACGAAGATAATTAGGAAAAATTATAATTTTTCCTAATTATCTTAAAAAAAATCTGACTTTTTTGCCCTTGTACTGTACTTAAAGATCAACATGAGTTAAGAATCTGGTGGTATAATAATTAACATCTGTTTTTTTTATTCTTTACAAAATTGTGTCATATGTACTTGATAAGATGAATTTATTATGCAGTTATAAGTTTACTCAACAAGTTAATATGAACTTATTTTCTATTTCCTCTGTGTATTTATTTTTTAACATTATGTAAATATATACCAACTCAGCCTAAATTATATATCCTCTTCTGATTTCTAAATTCGTTTCATCTTTTCTAAATTACATGACGTCACTTTATATTTATTTGTCCTTTTAGAATGACCTCATGTCTATTTTCATTCTTTAGACATACTATGGTATATAATTCTCAGTCTTAGATTATAAATAAAACAAAAAATAATCAATTGACACAAGTTTCAGAACTCTTAATGAGAGCCCAAGGGTTTCAAGTTGACCAGTGTTAACAAGTGAAGGTTGATGAGTCCCTCGCTACGTCAACAAGTCCAATGGGTGGTAAGGTTGGACGATGAAGAGAGTAAATGTTAATATCGACAAAGACTGAGATACCTACGATATATCCATTTATTAAGTTAGGTTCAATTTCAATGATATTTGTTCGAGTTTTCGTGGTTACAATTTCAAAAATATTAGCAGAAATAACACAACAATAACAACAACAGCAAAATCCTCAAACTAATATCACCTGTAACATAACACACTTAAACTAAACCATTAAATAAATCCAACATGAAAACTCTCATTATATATTCACGATCAATTTATAAATACAGGTAGAAGCAGGTGTAATCCTCACGCACATTACGTTCTTACAACCAAGGCCAGGCATACTTGTGTCTTGACTGGGTAAATACTAAAGAATACACGAGAGAGATATGTTTACTTATTACAAGCGTATCGGTCTGGTACAGCAGAGGATGACTACAACAGCACCAGTAAAAATACAGTACAACGTAGTATAGTACAGACATCACAGCACATGTAGTTTCCCTTACTTGCTGTAACAAATCCTAAATGAACCACAATACTGTTTACCTAGATGAAACAATACCCAATATTATCGACCTAAATAACCACAACGATGTATAACCTGACACACTGAACCCTCATTATGCAAACCACACTGTAGCGCGGTCCACCCCTGAACACACAAACGTTCATTCACCCCTTTCAGAGAGCGCATCTATACACCCCTCATGGTACTAGTGCAAACACGTGAAAAGAGAGAGAGAGAGAGAGAGAGAGAGAGAGAGAGAGAGAGAGAGAGAGAGAGAGAGAGAGAGAGAAAGTGAGAGCAGCAAGGAGAAAGTGAGAGCAGCAAGGAGAAAGGAGAAAATAAGAGGGTGGAGAGAAAGGTGGACAAGAAATGAGGTGATCTGACAGAAAATTTGATAACAAGTTGATTGTCCACTTTGACAGTGAGATGCGTGGAAAACAACCTCCCTTATTACGGTAGGGGGAGGGGGAAGAGGAGGAGGAGGGAAGAGGAGGAGGAGGAGGAGGAGGAGGAAGACAGAGAGGGAGGAGGAAGACAGAGAGGAAGGAGAAGGAAGGAAAGAGGGAAGGAAAGGAGAAGGAAAGAATGAGAGGAGGAGGATGTAGAAGAAAAAGTGGAGGAGGAGAAGGAGGAAGAAAAGGGGGGGGAAGGAGGAGGAGGAGGAAGAAGGAGTAAATAGCAGAGAAAGAATAGGGAAACAGATAACGAAGATGAGGAGGAGAAGAAGAAAATAGAGGGGAAACAGGAGGGGGATGAAGATGAAACAGGGAAGGGAAGGAAAAATAAGATGGAGAAATGGAACGCGTTGGTTGAGAAGGAGAAATTTATAGAACGCACACACACACACACACACACACACACACACACACACAAGAATGCAAAGGTTTCCAGAGTGACCACAACAAACACCTTTTCTCCCCGACACGAGGGACACAACACAACACAACGCAACACAACACAAAACTTGATCACAAACCGTATCAGGACAACTCAAAAAGACAGTCTTATCATATGGAATAAATTAATATGTATATAAAATGAATACAAAATACTCTAATAATTGTAATGTTAAGTGGACGTGACCAGCAATAATGTTAATAAATGTAAAATCAGATAAAATTATCATAGTCTAACGTGAACAACAATATAGGTATCAATATCATGTAATACAATTAATAATACCAATACAATTATGAATTACTGATAGCACTAAGGGCCTCTCTCTCTCTCTCTCTCTCTCTCTCTCTCTCTCTCTCTCTCTCTCTCTCATCCACTACCTCGTGTCACTGATCCGCCTTCATCCACTACCTCGTGTCACTGGTCCGCCTTCATCCACTACCTCGTGTCACTGGTCCGCCTTACCTCCTCCCATTGGGGAAAAAAAAAAATCATCCTTACAGAGTGAACCTGAAGCCGTGTCGTACGATTTTATGCTTGGATAAATATTGACAGGAGCACCACTCTCCCCGTCTCCACTTGCTTGGCGCCTCGTACAAGAATTCCTAGTGTATTCTTTTATTACTACGTGTGGCTGATGATAATGGCACGAGGCAGGTGAAATATACCTGGGTACATACACTCACGATCCAGGAGTAAATATTGTGCAGGGTGAGCGATCGCACGACCAGTAGTAATTTAAGATGATTTTTTCATGTAAGACAAACACTCTCAAGTACAAGAACACGGCGGTAAAGAGGGACTGGCACGCGAAGGTTTGTAATTTGAAAACACGGGTCTTGGTGTGTTGTTGCTGCTGCTGTTATTGCTCGTACCCTCGCCTGTAACTTACTCAGGCACACGCAAGAACACTCACACACATATACACGCTCCTCAAAGCACGCACAAACGCTCAAACACACACAAACACATGTTATTGCAAGCACTCACACTCACAAACAAGCCTTTACCTACACGGTCTCTCACTAATACACACATCAACACACATACACAAACCTCCCTACTACAAAATGCAATCTACGTGATGCCTCTTCCTCGTCCATATTATTTTCAACATTTCAGAGTAGATTTAAGTACAGTGTGGGTAATATGTAGAGTGATGTCCTCCTTCCTAGATTCTGTGACGCATCAGTCCCGATAATTCTTCCCCTTTGTCTGTGACCCTGTGAGGTAAATGAGCTATTGTGTCTTCATGATTAAGAAAATAGCGCAACGCAAAATCAAAATGGACAGTTTACTATTACTACTATTTCTCCCTCTCT
>CAUDMG010001065.1:2222500-2285000 GCA_958450375.1 Homarus gammarus
AGGTGAGGAGGGTGGGAGGGGGGGGGAGGATAGTTCCCATGGTAATGTCATGTATGAGTTACTCCTGTCATGGCCGGTGAGTCATTTGTCTGTTGCATGAGGCTGCATTCTTCCCCAGGACACTGTGTTGAAGGTAATGATGATAATAAGTGTGATTATCACTAAGAAAACACTAACAAGAGTATTCATGAATAATAATAATAATAATAATAATAATACTACATACGACTGAACAAGTGAACACCAAGACATAAATACACAACAAAGAAAATGTAAATAACAAATGTAAACAAAATAATCACACACACACACACACACACACACACACACACACACACACACACACGCACACATGTACGTTTTATCCTCCGTTCTTATACTTGTTCTTATAAACATCAAAAAGTTCAATAGTAATAATGTACGCAGCACAAAATGACAACCTTAACTACTGTAACTGTTTATCTTACTTCACACAGTTATGCCAACAGTCACAGTCAGTCAACAGTTAGTTATTTTTAACCTTAATTCACTGTATTGTTGCGTCACCATCGGGTAATATTGACGGGAGGGGAAGGAGAGCACCTGGGATTGCACTGTTTCATCCGTCTATCTGTCTAACCGTCTATCCTTCCGTTCATTCTTCCGTCTGTCCATCCATCTGTCTATTTTCCGTGACTACCACTTATTGTATTGACCATAACCAAGAGCTTCTAGTGACCAATAGTGCTGGCGACACGATGGTCCACTACGAACAAAAAATATATATCTTGTTTTGACTCATTTTTATTTTCATTCAGGTCAGAATTAATAGTTTCCTCATTATTGGTTTCGTCGCAATTATAATACTGTAACGCAGGGGTGTGGTGGCCGAGTGAATAAAGCGCCCGTCTGCTGTCCTAAAGTTCATTCGTTCGCACCCACAGCACCCCCCCCCCCCACAGTCCATTCAGCTGTAAATGGGTTCCTAACTTTTTAGTCACGGAAGTGAAAGCGGTCAAGTGCAGTGCCGGCCACCCTGCCTCCTTATGTGCCCAAGGCTGAGAGTACATTATATTGATTCTACACTGCCCGTACTGGTCCGTCAGGTTCTGTGGGACAAACTTGTACTTTTATAGTGTAATGTAGTGGTGTGGTGAGGGGGTGGCGTCCACACACACGCACACCTAGAAAAAGTGCAAAAGAGGGCATGCTAGATTTTTCTCTCCCCTTCCTACTTCACATATCAAGAAGCGCTCAACACACTGACCCTCTCGGCTCTCTCTGACCATCACCACGACCTCATCTGCAAATTTGGTGGGAAGCTTCTGCACCATCTGCACCATCCTCGACACCGGCTCCTACTACCACCCGAGATCCCTCGTCCAAGAATTGCTGTTCGACACCACAACCGCATCCAACCCATACGAGCACGTACTGATCGCTATAAGAACAGCCCAGTCCTAACCATTGTAAAAATTATCAATAACTTGTAATCAACCAGTGTGTTCACTCCCAGTCAATCTTACCTTTTTGCACTGTCACCTTGCTGAAATGCTCTGTAGTACACATACACTCACACACACACACACACACACACACACACACACACACACACACACACAGGGCCAAAGGAGGAACTAACAGAACTAGTGTACCTCAGTGTATTGTTACTTCAGTCAGCGATACTCATCATTACACTCAAAAGAATTAATATATAATTATTACCATCATCCTCGTCCTAATCACCATTATTATCATCATGAAATTTCCACAAATGTGTCATTATCATCATCATCATCATCAACCTTAACTCTGTCACCGACACTATTGCCATCACTATCACTCACCATCAACACCATCACTATAAAAGTCATCACTACCACCATCACCCGAATGACAAATTTCATAATTAAACAAAACACAAATATATAACCACAATTTCATTAAAAAAAATAGACCTTCACCACGACGAAGAAGAACAAGAAGAACAACAAAAAGAACAAGAACAAGAAGAACAAGAAGAACAAGAAGAACAAGAAGACAGACAGACTCAAAGTGACAATAAAAGAAATTAGACCAAGAAAACATTCACACGGGAGAAAACTTCAATACCACGAAATCAAACCCGATCATGTATACATTAAGACGAGTGACTACACAGTAAGTGGCGGGACCTTCAATCCAACTACATCACCAAGGCATGAAGTATTTACCTGCCTTGAAGCTCCGACAATAGACGCCATTAATAGATGAGAAGGAGGAGATGGAGGAAAGAGAGAAGGAGGAAAGGAATAGGAGGAGATGGAGGAAAGAGAGTAGGAGGAAAGGAATAGGAGGAGGAGGAGGAGGTGGTGGAAGAGAAAGGAAGAGGAGAAGAACTGGGAGGTGAAGAAGGAAAGGGAAGGAAAATAGTATAGAGAGATGACGATGAGGAGGAGGAGGAGGAGAAAGAAGAAGAAGAAAGCAAGAGAAGAAAGTAGGAGAGGGAAGAGAAAGGAAGAGGAGAAGGAGGTAAGATGAGCAGGAAGAGAACGTGAGTGTACATGCGTGAAGGGGGAGGGGACAGCATCACGGGTCATCCATCATTCACCACCTAGAGATGTCAAGCCAAGACACGGTAAAGACAATACTTGAGCACCGCCACCCAACACCACTTGAGACGTCAAAAGTCTGTCGACGCTGTCTGTCACTCACTCTCTCGCTTGCCTCCACCACGATTAATTTGCATACAGAATAACATGATAAGTATAAGTGTGTGTGTGTGTGTGTGTGTGTGTGTGTGTGTGTGTGTGTACTTAGTAGCCCGACTAAGCTTATCTCCTAACCTAATGATGGGTGAGAAGTAAGGAGGGAGGGTGGGAGGGAGAGAGCGAAAGGAGGTAAGGAGGGAGTGAAGGAGAGAGGAGGTAAGGATGGGAAGGAGAAGGAGGAGGAGGAGTGGGAGTGGACGAGAAGGAGAAAGGAAGGTATTTAACTACCACATCCAGTTTATTTGTTTTCATAAATCAATTAAACCTCGTATCTACCTTCTCTTCACTCGTTCGGACTCATAATGTCAATAGAAGAAGCTTGACTGAGGGTAACAATCATCCTTGGATCATCCAGCTGAAACCCTCGACCGCCTCCAACCCTGTAATGACTGTTTTGTTACATCTAGGTCATCCACAACAACATAATCCTCCCACTCCCCTTACCACTCACTTTCATCCTCACTCATCAAATTACCTTATCCAGTAGTGACAGAGGTAAGAGGTGTTACAGGTAATCTCTTTAACTATACGTTCTCACCCCCCCCCCTCCTTCTTAGTCCAGATCAATCACATTCTCCCCTGAGTTCATTCCAGGCCTAAACACTGATTTACCCATCATAATAACCCGGAAAATAAGTTCGTGAAGCCCAAACTCAGAAAAGTTTCCCAATAGATCGTCTCATTACTATACGCTATCACCACCCTCCGTCATTACCACCCATCACCACCACTACCACAACTCCACCACATCTCCACCACTAGTACCACACCTCCACCAACACCATCACCACCACTACCACAACTCCACCACATCTTCACCACTAGTACCACACCTCCACCACCACTACCACAACTCCACCACAACTCCATCACGTCTCCACCACCAGTACCACACCTTCACCACTACCACCACCAGTACCACAACTCCACCACCACCACAATTCCACCACCACCACCACCACCAGCTGTGCCACTACGGCCAGCTGGGGCCATCCCTCACCCGCTTGTACCTACCTAGGCCAGGATTGCAGGTATATGCATCTTCCCAACGACCTCGCTTGTCCGCGGCGGGGCAAGCATGGTGTTTGTCTAAGTACGGTGTTTGTCTAAGTACGGTGTTTGTCTATGCATGGTGTTTGTCTAAGTACGGTGTTTGTCGAAGTACGGTGTTTGTCTAAGTACGGTGTTTGTCTAAGTACGGTGTTTGTCTATGCATGGTGTTTGTCTAAGTACGGTGTTTGTCGAAGTACGGTGTTTGTCGAAGTACGGTTTTTGTCTAAGGACGATGTTTGTTTAAGGACAGCGGTGTTTGTCTAGAGATGGTATTTGCTTAAGGGCAGCTTTTATGTACGGACGCTGCTACTACAGATCCGGATATGGTCTCACATCGTCATATACTGAAGATTATTAAACCAAGGACACTCGCTACCTTAATAAACCGTAAATACATAAGTAAGAACCTCTACTAACACGTATATACAGTATGTTCCCTCCCATACACTCTTTTTTTTTTTTTTACCATGGGCGCAGAAACTACATCGTAAACAAACACTTAAATAATTACCACTTGCTTGTTCCACCTACCATAACAGCAAAAGCCATAATCGCCTCTCTATCAAACCTCTGCCGGTGTGTAATTGCTTCACCTACTTCAAATCTAGACGGGGAAATCAGCGAAGCGTTTCACCTAAGACTCAGTCAGTGATGGTGGTGGTATGGGGGAGGGAAGGTGGACGGTGGTGGTGTGGGGGAAGTGGGTGGTGGTGGTGTGGGGGAAGGTGGACGGTGGTGGTGTGGGGGAAGTGGGTGGTGGTGGTATGGAAGAAGGGGGGGGGGGAGGATGGTGGTGGTGATACTCGTGGAGGGGTAAATGGGTGAGACCTGGTGATTAATCAGAGCAATCATGTAATTGGAGTAATTGGGTGATTGCCGTAATAAGATAATTAGAGTAAATAAGCCGTGTCGATTGGTATTATTTCCCCAGTTGGTCTTGATTAAGATTTGATATCGAGTTTTCTTTCTTTCTTTCTTTCTTTCTTTCTTTCTTTCTTTCTTTACTTTTCGATTTTTACGACATTTCAAGAGATTCGATTTTTCCTTTGATTTTGTTAATATTTTCAGCTTGGAGTCTGTCGCAATATAATTTTAGTTTCTGAATTATATGGTCATTATCTACAAACAAGGGAACTGCCCTAATTAGTGCTGTAACCTAATGACTTACTCAAAACACCAAGACAACAGGAAACAGCTTAAAAAAAACGACTGTACTCTATTTTTTTTCTTCCAGCATTTGTCAACATTCCTCGTAAGTTTTGATATGATTAAGTCGTGGCTGCGAGGGAATATAGACTCCGGGGTAATATCCTCCTGATGCTGAACTCTATTATTATAATCCTCATCTCCTGGGTCGTCCTATTCTCCAGTTCTGGGACAATCTCGGCCACATGCTAATCCTCGAGACGTCCATCATCCTGCGTTCTAAGTTGAGCGGCCGCCATCACCGGGAGTGGTTGGGGACACAAGCTGCTTACCTCCCCAAGCCGCCGCCGCCATCTCCACCGCCACCAGGATAGTGCAACACTACCAGAGAGGCTTCGTGAGGTAGGAACCTGCAGATTGAATGATGCTTCTGAACCTTGGAGTCGAGATGATATAAAGCTTCGTTAATCAGGAGTCAAGAGATTACATGAAGCTTCGGGGTGCAGAAATCGAGAGATGAAGTGAAGCTTCGGGGTGCAGGGGTTGAAAAGTGGAACTAAGAACAAGGTTTGACAGTGCAGTCGAGACGTGACATTAGTGAAGCTTCTGGAAGCAGGAGTCGAGAGATGGAGTGAAGCTTGGTGAGAGAGAGAGGAGATAACTCTGGAAACGTCCCATGATAAACCAACAGTTCGTATAGCAGTGCTGTAGGTAGCCGAGGGTACTGTGTGTCATATCTGGCCTGTAGAGCACATATACCAGTGTGTATATATATATAGCGACACAGATAGATATGAGGATTATCTTCCCTCGGGGAGACGTCTATAATGATGATATATCCCACTATAGAGGCGATCACGGGACGCCGGGTATGTTGGTGTATACACTGGCGATGGATATCCACCAATCTCCCGCCCTCCAACTGATGTACTTATGACACCAGACTCCTGGAAACTATTCCGTGCTGAGACTGCTTCTGTGATACACAATGGGAATTGATTTGTTCTACTACAATACACAGCTAACTTGACTTGCTAATACATACAGACTTACACGTAACTACCGGTGTTCCCTTGGTCCAGAGAGTGATGTTGACAGCTGTACTGAGTGATGAAGGCTGGCCAGTTTCTGGGTCTTTAATGAACTATAACACACGAGAAGACATAACAAACAACGAAGACTAGTTAACTTGTACCTACTTACCGCAGTAAAGGTTGCGACAGAGGTGTCACGGCGGAACACATGCTGATATGACAATCTCCTAAGTAATTATCATTCACTTATCAAGTCACTCTCACTCCCCACGAGAAGTCCTCACTAATTATGAAAGGATATCCTCTTCCTCAGGATTGGTGCGCCAGAGACGTAATCTTAACGGAATACAGTAGCGGGCAGGCAGGAAAATACCCACACGCACGGAGAGCAAACAGGCAAGTAGGGAGACAAGTAGGCAGGCAAGCAGGTATACAAGCAGATACACAGGTAGATTCCCCCTCTCTCTAACCCCCTGCACCATTCCCCTTAGCCTCCTGTACGAGCAGTAATTGAAATGTATTGACAGCGTGAGAGCGGTCCCCGCCGTAATAACCAGAGCCACGACACAAACTACCGGCCAGCACCCAGCTAAACGGTTTACAGGTGGACACCCGGCTATTATGTTATTGCTACCCGCCTCCTTTAATCACAAGAGCCTGCTCATCGTCGACTCAGAAAATGGTAATTGGATATATATGTAAGTCAGGCCTGGGGATGTCCCCGCTGGGCTAAGCTGCCCAGTGTGCCTCAAGGGGCGCCACCAGCAGGACAAACACTAGAGGCAGCACAAGATACAAACCAACAGCATCATCACCATAATCATCATCACCATCATCATCATCACCATCATCATTATCATCATCATCATCATCATCATCATTAAGAGCTACACTACGAATAACCAACAGTGACCAGCAAGCCTTAGTAATATCAGAGTCTAAATTAACAAACCCAAGCATTTGCCGCAGTTCCACCACATCACCAGGAACCTGTAGCAGTAGCGGGCACCAGCAGCAGGTACAAGAGGCGAGCACAACACAGGAATTATCAAGGAGTGTAAATATTAGTAATTACACCTACAAGTTATTGATGATTTGAGAGTAATGGTTAGGTTAGGTTTTGTTTTGTTAGGTTAGTTATATTATATAGCTGCCATGTGTGTGTGTGTGTGTGTGTGTGTGTGTCTGTGTGTGTGTCTGTCTGTCTGTGTGTGTGTGTGAAGATGAGAAAATGATATCAATGTTTGAGATAATGTCTACAGTAACTTGAGGATGTCATTATTTGTTACTTAATTATTATTTTAATGTAAAGACGCATCGACAATGCCTATAAACATTTTCTTCCAATTGTCACACACACACACACACACACACACACACACACACACAGGAGACGATAACAAGCTCCACTCTTGTCTAATTAACCAGTATTATTGCCTCACACTTTGTAATTACGTCCTTCTGTGTTTGATTTCCTACTGCACTTTATCATCGTTTATCTCACTACCCGTGTCCACTATCCGTGTCCATTACCTGCGTCCACTACCCGTGTTCACTACCTGTGTCCACTACGTGTGTTCACTACCCTTTGTTACTGTCCGTGTTCACTACCCGTGTTCACTACCCGTGTCCACTACCCGTATCCATTACCCGTGCAACTACCCGTGTCCACTACCCATGTCCACTACCTATAACTACTATCCGTGTTCAGTACCCGTGTCCATTACCTATGTCTACTATCCGTGTGCACTACCCTGTGTCTATTACCCGTGTCAACTACCCGTGTCCACTACCCGTGTCCACACCTACGCTGTCACTATCACTCACCACAAGATATCTGACATTGTCTCTTAACTGGTAGGAAAAAACTTTATCTTGCTGTTAAAAGATAATTTTATCCTCCCCCTTAATTATCCTTTATTATTCATTATTTTACTCTATATTTTAATTCTTCCTGTTGCTTATCCTTAAAAGAATATTCCCTGTCTTCCTAATTATCAACGTTCATTATCTGTTCTTATATTCTTAGTTCTTATTCTTCCTGTTTGTTTCTCCCTCATTATTTATTATTGTATTCCCCGTTCATCATCTTTCATTGTTTAATTATAATGAATAAATTAAATGATTGGAAATATAAAATAAAATAAATATCTAAATATATAACAAAAATAAGGAGGCTAGAGGGAAGATGTATTATTATTATTATTATTATTATTATTATTATTATTATTATTATTATTATTATTATACATACATCCTATACCATTTTCTTTATTAAGACGTAATACTGTGTATCCCAGTAAAAACTTTCACCAGTATCAAGTAAATTAGCCGAACGTTATCCCCAGAGAGTTAATTCCACTTTTCCTAATATACCACATCATTATCCATAAGAGTTAATTAGCTTCCTGGATCAGCCAGTGTCTCTCCCGACGATAAAATAAAGAAAAAAATATTAATTTAAGCGAATATAATAATTCGTTATATTATATAAAGCTCGGGAGTATATTATATATATAAAGTAGTGGAGGCACACAGCAGGGACGTTACTCCCTTCAACTTTAAAAAGTTTACTTATCTTGGCTGAACAAGCTCGGTCACCACCCCATAATCTCTCAGCTAACGAGTCAAAAATTCCTCTCACGCGTCACACAAACTCTGAGCCAAGCCATTCTCATTTTCACTTCCACTCTTTCTTTTTCTTTAATTATATATATATATTGTGTAAACCAGCCGATACGCTTCACGTTTTTCGTAAGGCGTTTCCTGAAATTTCGTGTTGTTTTATTGCTGTGCGTTTTCTGGGTAAGTGGATGGGTGGTAGGGGTAGGAGTATGTATTGGTGGAGTTAGGTGGAGTGGGGGTAGATGAGGGCAGGTGGGGGTAAGGGTAGGTGGAGTAGGAGGTATGTGGGGTGGGATAGGTGAGGGAAGGAGGTAGGTAAGGTGGATAGGTGAGGATAGGAGGTAAGTGGGGTGGGGATGGATGGGGGTTAGGTGGGGTGGGAGTATATTGTGTGGAGTGGAGTGGGGTTGGGTAGGTACAGAGTGATGATTTAAGCTGTCAAGGTGTTTACGTGTACTGTTCATTAATCGTGACGGTGCACCTGTTGTGTTTACCTGTCTACTTATGTTTGCCTCTGTCTACTTGTCTCTCTGTTTGTCTGTCAGTCTCTATATGTTTGTTGCTGTATGAATCTAACCTTGAGGAAGTCCCACAACTACTTTTTATATCAAAACTATAAAAAAAAAGACAATTTTAAATATACGATAAAATCATTAACTGGCAAATGCTAATAAAGTCTGTTCACTGTTACTAAAAATCTGGCTACTGTAGCTATCTCCCCTCCCCTCCCCCCTCCCCTCCCCTCCCCCGTCCCCTCCCGTCCACTCCCCTCCCCCCCGTCCACTACCTTCCCCTACCCCCCGTCCACTCCCCTCCCTCCCCCAAGTCTGATATAACTTGAGGTGACATTAAGTCTTGTTTAAAAAAGTTAAGGGAAAGGGGGAGGAGGGAAAAGAGGAGGGGGGGGGAGAGGGGGGGACGAGGCAAGGAAAGAAAAAGTGATAAGGGAAAGGGGGAAGAGGGGAAGGGATAAGGAAGAGGGGAGAGAAGTAAGAGAAAGGGGAGGAGGGGAAGGGTACGAGAAGGAAGGGTGTAAGACTAAGAAACAAGAGGGAGGGGAGGAAGGTGGGGAAGCAAGAGATGCAGTGGAGGAGGGGGAGATAGGAGGTAAGGTAAGAGGAGGGGAGAAGGGGAGAAGGAAGGTAAAGAGAGAGGAGGAGGAAGAGGAGGAGGAGGAGGAGGAGGAGGAGGGGGGAATCTGTAAGTTTGCTACCTGGTAATTGGGAGTTCCTGGCCTTTGTGTCGTGGGAGGCAGTTTGGTAGTTAAATTGTATGTTAAATTGGTAGTTTAATAGGGTGGCAGCAACTGGTAGTTCGGCTGTTACCTGCCTTTTACAATGTTTGTTCCAAGGTGAGCACTGGTTCCATGTCATCGTAATTGTGTGAAAGAAAGAAAGTATTAGGTAAAATTATAATAGTATTTTAAAGGGAGAATTTCAAGGTAACCACTGGATCGATCACCTTCAAAGTTATAGTGAAGAAAATATAGGTAATAATATATTTACTTAAGAAGATAATAATAATGAAAAAAAAAAGGTTTGGTACATTTATATTAAAGTGGCCACTGAGAGAGAGAGAGAGAGAGAGAGAGAGAGAGAGAGAGAGAGAGAGAGAGAGAGAGAGAGAGAGAGAGAGAGAGAGAGAGAAATTGAACAGCATTTAGAATATACGTATCAATACCACAGCTGAACAAATCTCACCCAATATACAGGAAAGAGATTATAAAATACCTCGTAAATTAGGGGATAATTATAGATTACACCGACTGTTTAACAATGAGTGTAAATATCAATTAACAGAGAGGGATGGAGGCGGTGTTGGTGGCCAGGTAGAGCAAGATAGGCGGTAACTATATAGCCACACTGTAGACTTTTGTGATATATTTGTTTAAAAAAGTTCATGAAAAGTGAAGTGATGAAAGTAGTTAAATGAAAGAAAAAAATGAATGAAGAGCTTATGACGATTAGTGAGTGGAGGAGGAGCACAACCAGTGTACAGTAGGCTGCTCCAGAGTTCCACGACGCCCCAGAGCCTCACCCCGGCCCCGTCAAGACAACACAATACACTATACAACATATGATGACAAAATAATATTAGTTTATTTAATCCCCCAAAAAATAATTAAGGTTACACCCCCAAAAAAAGAATAACAAGCACAAGGAAATATATTCAGTGTTAAGAATGATAGACAGTAATGATCCATTGTCAAGAGTGAAGTCAAAATGCCTATGATATACACAAGGTTAATTCACATGTAAACAAACTAAACGGAGGAAAACGTGGTATAAGTGATGTTCTTTCTTTGATGGCGACACTGTTAAAGTTGAGTCAATAATTACTTGTATTACAGTGGCAATAATTAGGTAGTTGACACAGTGGGTGATGATTACAACCCAGGCTATTATAACACCCTCAACAGGTAAACAATGCTATTTGTTATATACCTGGTTAGCTCATGGTGGTGACCCCTTTATGTTATGATGGATGAGGTGGAGGAGGAGGAGGAGGAGGAGAGGGAGGAGGAGGAGGAGAAGGAGGAGGAGAAGGAGGAGGGGGAAGAGTTCAAAATAAAGGGGAGAGCAGGGGAAGAGGACGAGGAGGAGTAGTAGCAGTAGAGGAGGAGGAAGAGGCGTTGTGGAAAGTGGAGATGATAAAGGAGGAAGAAAGAAAAAAAAATGAGAGGGAGGGTGAGGCGTAATAAAACAATGAAGGGAAGAGGAGAGGGGAAAGAGAGGAAGTACACAAGGAAGAGGAAGAGAGCAAAAGTATGAAGAGGAACAAATCTCAGTTATAACAGCATCAACAGGAACGCCACCACCTCCCACCCCAGCCCTGCACTTCCCTGTCACATACAAGACCCTCACACCTACACCCCTCACTCTGTTACACACACACACACACACACACACACACACGTCCGTCACACCGTCACAAGGGGAAGGAGGATGAGGCGTGACACTCTGCACCTACCTGAAACAATAGTCCCCCTTACAAAATTATTACCTGGCGTTTTTTACAATGGCTATCAATTATGACACGGGACTAAGGGAACCTGATCCCTGTGTCTGGGGCGCTAGAGGCCATAATAGTCCATCTTATCTTGTGTGCTGATTTTCCTCCTCACATAATATAACTCGACGGACAGAGACAAAAACAGCTGGTGTCGATAAAGAGAGAGAGAGACCTTCGACTGCCGGCAACTGAGGAATAAACCCACAACTTATTAATCCCAGTAATGGTTACAATACACGACACACGAGGACCTCCGCTGCCTTACGTGTGAATATTTGTGGTGAATTTATCTCATCTCTTTTGTTTTAGGTTAGGATGACTCACCTAAAGTGACTCTCATCGCTACAGATCATTAATTATGTTTATTGCACGGAAAAAAAGAACAAAGGCATCTCATTACACACACACACATACACATTATATATATATTAGTGTTGGGTAATAGTAGTGAGGAAGGTTGACACATCTGGTGACTCTTACCTCGTCATATTCTCCTTCAAGACCACAACAGCTGCTGATCACTGACTCACGATCACAACACCGGATGTATAACTTTATAATTTTTTGCTGCCTCGAATAAGATATTTCGGATTCATCCTTACTGAGACCTACCCACCACACCTACCCACCACACCTACCCACACAACCTTCCATCCTACCTACACACACTTCTATCCTACTCCATCCCATCCTTCCAATCTACTCCCCCTCTACCCCTAACCCTACACCTTTACCTCTACTTTCCCATCTAACTTTCCCTTTACCCCCACTTACCCTTCCTCCACCCCTACCTACCCTTCCTCCACCCCTACCTACCCTTCCTCCACCCCCACCTACCCCTCTCACGTACCCATCCTCCTCCCCCATAAACCGGACATCCGGGCAGAAGCAACTCCTGGGAGTGGTCTCACCATCTTCCATTTAACCCCATTCTGTCAAGTGTGTGACAGGTGGGTGGTGGTGATGGGAGGAGAAGGAGGTGGTGGTGGTGGTGATAGGTGGTGGTAGTAGTGGTGGTAGTAGTAGTGATGTGGTACGGTGTTGTTGTGGCGATATGTAATAGTGGTGTAGTTGTGGTGACAGGTAGTGGTGGTGGTAGTGGTGGTATAGTGGTAGTGGTGGTATAGTGATGGTGACAGGTAGTGGGGGGATGAGAGATAGTGGTGACAGGTGGGGTTGTGGTTTTAGACGGAGGACAGTAAGGTGACAAGACCAGGCAGACATCTTGAGAGTGAGTGTTTGTGTCTTTGTTATTGTAAACACGGTGACTCTGTCTTTCTGTCTGTCTTTTGTTACCTAGTAATGCATAAATTGTTTTTAATATCACTATGTTATCTTTTTATTATTACCGTTATCATTACCCTCATTACCCTATTTTCATTAACGCTGTTTATATTATTATTATTACTTAATTATTATTCTTATTTATTCAATTACTTAATGATTTATCTTATTTATTTATTTCTACAATTTTATAATAATTACATAAGTAAAATAACGCGTATATTTATTCAGTTTATATAAATTTATACGTTAATTAGTGTATTAGTGATGGTTAGCAGAGAATGGAGGAAGAGGAGGAGGGATATAAGAGGAACAATAATGAGAAGTAACACGAACAGGGAAGTAGAAACGTACCATAACCCACCACACCACAACGTACCATAACCCACACCACAACGTACCATAACCCACCACACCACAACGTACCATAACCCACCATACCACAACGTACCATAACCCACCACACCACAACGTACCATAACCCACCATACCACAACGTACCATAACCCACCACACCACAACGTACCATAACCCACCACACCACAACGTATCATAACCCACCACACCACAGCGTACCATAACCCACCACACCATAACACACGGTAAATTATCCTCCCCCATTGTAAATATACACAGCAATTATAAGTCACTCTTAACATACAGAGTCAAGGTTAGTCTTACAAACGGTTGCTCCCCTTTGTAATAATTCGTAAATCATTATTATTGTTAATTTTCTACTCCGTCAAATAATTAGCGACAAACATTGTAATTTTATTATTATTATTATTATTATTATTATTATTATTATTGTTGTTGTTGCTGTTGTTGTTGTTGTTGTTACATATTCTGTTCTACTTTCTTTAATTTTGTCTTGATAAGGTAAAAAAAAATATATATAATAATATTTCTTTACAGTTTTTGTGCCCGTGAGTCATACTGTTATTCATCAATTATACAGTAGGGATGGACAGGGAACTAATGGACAGTGGGACACCTGATCGTCAGCTACACAGACACAGACAGAGACAGACAGACACAGACACACCCATACGTCAGGTAGGGACAGATGCTGGGAAGAGGATGGGAAATACCTCTTACGAGAACAATAATATTCCCACACATTTTTGTAAATATATGTTCATCATTTCCTTCCTCTTGTTTCCTCTACATCCTTCTTGGAATTCAATTATTTTTGTTATTCTTCATTACTATATTAATATTTTTTTTTTTAAAGCTAAATGAACAAAACTTAAGATTTTCCATAATTACTTTTTATCCAGTTCAAAATACTTATGAGCTTACTAATTATGTTGTAGTTTAGGTTACTGTACTGTGAACACTTTTAAACGAGTGAGTCTGGTGGGATGTCGTCTTCATAGGTGTTGACGAGGATATAAGTCTCCTTCTTACCCCCTTCCTCCCTGTCACGGTCAGTAGCTCTCTGGTATTGAAATCGTTATCGTTTTTCTTCTTCTCTTTCCTTCCTTCCTCTTCTTCTTCCTTCTGCATCACGCCTCTCTCTCTCTCTCTCTCTCTCTCTCTCCATTGTACGTCTCTATGTTTCTTGCCCCCTTCCTTATTTCTATATAATGTTCCTTCATATTTCTTCCTTTTTCTTCCACCATCCTTCCCATCATTCTGTATCACGTTCCTATTAGCTACTGTATCATTCCATTCTTTGCGTAGTCTCCATTCTTCCCAAATTTCATCTACCATTAAGTTCGTCTCTCTTCCTTCCTTCCCTTTCTCTTTTTATCTTGTCCCTATCTTCTTCTTCGCTCGCTTCTTCCTCTCTTTATCACCAACTCTCCACCTTCTTTAATTCCTCCCTTTCCTACTATCTTTATCGCTTCCATTACAACTTCCTCCTCGTCTCCATTCTTTCTCTTCTCAAACACTTCTTTCCTTCAAAGCTTTCTTCCTTCCCTTCTCTCCTTCCTTTCCTAATTCACTCTCTCTTACTTCCTTTCCTAACTTATCTTCCCTTTCTCCCTAATTCCTTCATGAATTTGAAGAAAGTACACAAGTGCAAACCGGAACTAGTCAATCCATTGTTCACCATGATGAGATATAAGAATTAAAACATGTATATGGACCAAGTCACAAGATCACTAGATTATAAGATGTTGTAACTGCTAGACTAAGGTTAGGATATAAGTACCTCTGGCAGTAAGTGAAAACAAAAACAGAACCTTTTAGGGACATATCTAAGCACACTGTATATACAATGGCAAAACACACTATCTATGACGGCAAGATAGCTGATATATTAAAGTTGTATTCACATATCGCAGCTAGTACCTAATAAACGTCTATGTACTGAACTAAACAAATGGTGTACTGGAAATACTCCCTTCCAACACCTTTTCCTCTTCGTTCCTAACCGCCCGCGTCCCTTCCCCCTTGGCCGATACATCCTCCCTTCTTAACTGTTTTCCTCCTTCCCTCCCTCCCTTACCGACATCTTTACCGCCTTTCCTTCTCCCTCCCTCTACCCACCCCCACAGTTCGTTACAACAGGTGGGCGTGGTCATCTTCACATCCTCCTCCATTATTCTACTTGTATCCTCTCTCCTTTTCCCCCCTCATCTTCTCCTCTCACCTGTTTCTTCTTCTTTTCCGTTCCATCCCTCCTTAACCCCACTCTTTCCTTCTACACAACGTTACCATTTTTCAACCTTTCCTACCCACCCTTACCAAATACCTCCCCCACCAAAAGATCTCAAACTCTTTTACTAATTAAATACTGAGTTTGTGAATTCTCTTATCGCGTGCATCTTTCCCTTGAGGCGTGAGAAATATAGGAGGTTAAAAATCGTAGGGTAGCAGGAGGACCTATACGACATCTTGGTCCGGGACAGGTGTGAGAGATGGCCGTGCGCTACGTTCTCACTTCCTCCCGGCCATTAAGGTGGAATGTGTTAAAACGAACCTAACAGGAGCCATTCTTGGTGTGTTGTGGTGAGAGTAAACTAAAGTTATATTCAGATTATATTGATTTTAGTGTAATGTCTTAACCAGGTAGGTGTGTTCTCTCGTCTCTCAAAGGTAAAAATAAATTAAAGTATCAGAACTCCTCGAGGATCCTAAACAGGTGCAGGAGACGATGATGGCAGTTTCCTTCAGCATCCTTCACCTGTCTTACACCGCTTTGTCCTCACACACGCACACGCACGCACACCACACACACACACACACACACACAAATCATCAGCCCGGTCTTAACGTAACGTACAGTATATACCAGCGAGGGTTTAAAAACCTGTTCTCTTATCTCAACCTCTACATCATAATATTTTTTCAGTTTATTATCTTTTATAAAATGTTGCAGTGATGGGACAGGTTTGTCAGTTAGTTATTATCATTCCTATTGTATTTGATGTGAGATATTATTGTTTTTTTTCTTTGTTTTTTATATCAGTAAAAGTTATTATGGCTGCTTATTCAAATATGTATAAACCCGTTCATACAATACAGAACATTAAAACAATTAGATACGTTTAAACCTTAAGCTAAAAAAAAAACAACCCACATTTTACAACAGCGGAATAAAAAAAAAATACAATGAAAAATAATAGAAAAAACAAAGTAAGAATATCTGGTTATTAAAAAGCCATTGGCCTTCATTTTAAAGCTTCACACAGCACTACTTTCAACACAGCCTGGGTGTTACTCAAGGAAAACACCTGAAGAACTGAAGTGTGTGATGTGATGTGTCAATGATGGCTGGGTCTCGAGGCTGGGTGACACGAACTGACCGCTGCGTGTGTTTGTGACCAGTGTATGGGATAACCACTACTTGTGACAACTTTACACACACACACAGCACTGATGGATCGACTGTGGACGAGACCTATAACATCAAGGCGAGTAATGGGGATCTTGACGTCATTAATAGATCTATCCAGTAACTATTCGACAACAGAGAACCAAACACGGGTACAATAGTCTAGCCATGGTGAGATAGAGTTAGAAAAATCACGTCTTAGTAAGTATATTGTACTGAGAAATTCTGTAACCCTTGAGAACTACACCAAGCCCTTGAGAAACACAGGGCGGAATATATTTGCCACTCTTCACTGTAACTCTTCACTGTAACTCTCCATTATAACTCTCCACTGTAACTCTTCACTGTAGCTCTCCACTGTAACTCTCCACTGTAACTCTTCACTGTAGCTCTCCACTGTAACTCTCCACTGTAACTCTTCACCGTAACTCTCCTCATTAATTCAGAATCAACATAAGACCCGGATATAAAAATAAGTTCTGAGTGAGTTTTGTGTTTGTGGTTTTTACGTGTTGGTGAAGTAGTAAGACCGTCAGTCAGCTGTTGGTGAAGTAGTAAGACCGTCAGTCAGCTGTTGGTGAAGTATTAAGACCGTCAGTCAGCTGTTGGTGAAGTAGTAAGACCGTCAGTCAGCTGTTGGTGAAGTATTAAGACCGTGAGTCAGCTGTTGGTGAAGTATTAAGACCGTCAGTCAGCTGTTGGTGAAGTAGTAAGACCGTCAGTCAGCTGTTGGTGAAGTAGTAAGACCGTCAGTCAGCTGTTGGTGAAGTATTAAGACCGTCAGTCAGCTGTTGGTGAAGTAGTAAGACCGTCAGTCAGCTGTTGGTGAGTGATAAGATCTTGCCTTCTGATGGAGCTTTTATGAGGCAACATGAGGCATTAAACGAACAAAAACAGGCAACATAGAGGGGCAACATAGGAAACTTCAGTGATGTATTTTCTATGTTATAGTGCCGCCAAACTTCATTTACTGTGACTTACGGTAATTGTGAAGTTAGGTGAAGTTGAAGTGAGATGCAAGTAACCATAACCCTTCTTGACCTGGGATGAAGTTAAGTTAGGTGGGGCTAATGTGTGAGGTAGATCAACAGAATCCAGTAAATATTTATTCTCACTAATACAACAACTTCAACCAATAAGGGGTCGGCTGACGGTCTTTCCCTAACCACCAGCCCGTTCATTGGTGTATTTATTTTGGTATGTGGAAGCTCGTGGTTATAATATCCGTCACTGCCGCCATAACCTCTCATTAGTATAATCTTCTTTACCATTCACGGTTAACAACTGGTTATTATCATTTATATATGTATACATATATGGACACACGCAAACACGCACACTTATATAGTTCTTAAAATTATTAACTGAGCAAATAAAACAATTATTAAAAACTGTAACAACTATAACAAATTCGAAAACAAAAGCAATAATAATAATAATAATAATAATAATAATAATAATAATAATAACACAACTGTCATTCAATGCTCTAGTTATCACCCGCTGCTCCCAACAACTTCCTCATTTAAGGGAAATAAACGTAATAATTCTCGTAATAATAACTATTACTAAATGCTAATGTGTGCAAATATTTATAACCCGAGGGAACAGGGCTTGTTAGGTGTCCAATTAGGAGTAGTTTCCCTTAACGGCATATGATTGTTGATCGTTCAGAGCAGACGTCGCTAATTGCCTTGTTAGTGTGTCAAGAAGTAGTCCGGTAGACCGTGTAATTTATAACATTCGGAGTGGGTATTCTTAGTACAGCAGTGGATGAAAAAGAATAAGTTATGATAATTTGTTTTGTATAATTATGGGTGGGAGGAGGTGTAGGTGGGTGGGACGGGGTGTGTAGGAGGAGGTATAGGTGGGTGGGAGGAGGTGTGAGTGGGTGGGACGGTGTTTAAGTGAGTGGGAAGAGGCGTGGGTGGGTGGGAAGAGGTGTAGGTGGGTGGAAGAGAGTGTAGGTGGGTGGAAGAAGGCACCTACGATGTATGTCTATAGAGAGAAAGACAGAACGTGGATGCTGTACACTCCTCATCCGTCGTGTCGTGTGTGTGTGTGTGTGTGTGTGTGTGTGTGTGACAAGTAAAGATTATAGTGCCCTGTGGAACTGAGTGACAGATAAATACATATAAACTTCAATTGTGTCTTACTGTCATCAGCTGTAGCCTCTATTGTTAACGTCATAATCATCTTACCTGAAAAGAGAAAGAAACCCAATATGAGACAATGTATTATACCATAAGCCAAGCTATTAACAACAAAACTCCTCCTTAAAGTTATATAAATATACATAGTTCATTAATACAGCCATTTGTCAGTGATGGTGACACTTTCATTAGTTAACTTTACAATTGTCGGTGATGTATGTATGTATGTATGTATGCATGTATGTATGTATGTATGTATGTATGTATGTATGAACACCTAACCACTGTTTAGCCTTCATCCAAAATATAATTCCTAGATAATAGAGTAATAAGAATAAAAAAAAAATATAGGTTCACTTCTTACTCGGCCGTTGAAATCACTTGTGTTTTCCTGCCTTGGTCAGTCGCCTCTCTCGTCCCGCCACCCACCCTCAACACCCAACTCCCTTTCACCTACACAGACGTTAAAAGTGTAATAGCATTTGATACACAAGACGTAGGAGAAATATGCTCACTATCTTAATATAATTTGTGAGTCTAGTGTAACTCTTGAGATATGCCAGGTGTATTTTTTTCATTCCAACAATAGACTGCCCGGAAAGTACAATACGGGTACGCCTTGAGGTCAGATGTCGTCCTCAGTGTACACAACTTTCCTGGTATTTCTCAGCTTCACGGAGTCCAACAGCCAGCCGAGACACCTACAAGTCAATAATGTTTTCGATACATCTTGGAGAGGTAAATATATTTATAGATATTCGTTATATAATAAACTAATTCCTTCTTATTACTATCGCTCGTCAAATAGTATGAATAAAACTTGATACAGTTTATAATTTGGGGATAAATTTGTAAATGGTATAGAAATAATTAAGTAACTATTGTTTTATTGTAAAGTGAGACAAGAGTATTTAAGACCAGAATTCGTATGACTTACTAGAAGGATTTTAAACACAAGTTAATGAAAAAATTTAGACTCCACTGAGCTGGTATTCACTGCACCTAATCAATACTTTCACTCAAACTGTTTTAAACTATCAGTATATATTAACGCCGATCACCACTTATACTAAGGTTGGTTCAGGTATCAATAATATTTATATCATTCAACAGATTTGTTCATTAACTTGTGTAGGTAATGAATTCCTTCTTACTTGACGACGTTCGTATTACAAGTACATAACTATTATTGGCTGTACAATAACAAGGATTATTATTATACCTCGAATGACGTCACTGTTTATAGTTTGGACATACGTAACAAACACCAAATTTCAATAAAAACACGAAATAAATAAACAAAAATAAGCCTAAAACCTAATAAATGAATAAATATAATGACAAATAATCTGAATAAATACTCGTATAAATAAATATTTTTGTATATGAGTGGCCAAGCGTTCGTCTCACAAGCGTGGAGGCTCGGGTTCGATTCACGACAAGTAGGAAGGACTGCATCCCCTCTTTGTACGCTCAGTAATATGTGTGTACAGTACGGTGGAAGACCCCTAGGGTGGACGACCAGCATCCTGCCAAGGTGGTGGAGTAACCCATTATACTGTACATACAACCACGAGATCAACACCTGCCTCGCCCACCCTTCACTGCAGCAGGAAGATACTTATATATATGTTAAATTAATAAATAAATCAAGGTGTGGCAGGTAACAAGCAATTATACTGGGGTGTTACCGTCAACACACCACGTATAGTAAGTACATGGATCATCAAAATCAACCACTACATAAAATTTACAAACATTTTCGTAAGCAATCCATAAATGTGAGGCAGTTTTTGATATCATACAACGAAGTAAACATAACATTACGGTGGTGGAGTTGTGATCGTACAGTGGGCGAGAGTCGAATACCAGCTGAGGAAAGTGTGTGTGTGTGTGTGTGATATACGTCGGGTATATGAGGCAGTTATAGTAGTATAATTATAGCCTCACCAGCTGTACATAAAGGCCCCACTGCCTCACAAACACTTAGACCACAGAAAGGAGATATGTCTACCTGTGTATTTTAAGGTAAACTCGTAGAAAACTATCTAAAGGATACTAGAATAAGTGAAGGAAGGTAAAACAAGCTCACGTGGACATACGAGTACACCTACCCCCCCCCCCCCCCCCCCACACACACACACGAGCAGTTAAGACCCATTTACTCATTTTTAGTCAAGAAAAAGGAAAAGAGGAACATCTCGCACATCAGTACATGTGTACATCATCTTCCTCACAACAAAATTTATATTTTCTTTTGTCTCATCATCAGTCTCCTAAATATGAATTAATATTAAAGCTAAAAAAGAAAAAAGATCAAACCTAAAAAAAAAAGGCTAATTTTTATCTACAAATTCATCATATAGTTACGTAACTACCGTAGGAACTCTGGAGCGATATACACGAGTTACGTATGATAAATACATCCAGATGCTAACACTAATTCATCGTAATCCATCCCAGCCAATGATTAATTACAAATTCCTACACGAAGAACATAACAAGCGTGGAGAAGAAGGTACAACTGCTCACCACTCATATATTTCCTCTATGTAAACAGTGTTTGTCAGCATAAATGGTACACTTACGGGTACTACATAATGAAACAACTGGCAATTAGCAACAGGTGACTCCAGAATTAAAGATCATGATAATAATTTTCAGAAATAACCGGGTGCAAAATTGTGCAAATTATTACCTGAAGTCTTATTAAAGAAGGCTTTAAAATGCATAGATAATCATATACAATTATAAAAAATCATGTTTTGACTTGTTAAAAAAGAGAACTTCAGCGCTGGAGAGGGTGAATTAAAGTCGGAGATGACACTCATTATTCACGCTAGCCGTCACTTAAATTACGTCTCAGTTCTCAGGTAAGTACGCACCTCAGGCCGTCCGTCATGAGTCCCTCCGCCTCCCATGTGTCGCTGCGTCCCTAGTCATGACGAGGCAACCTGTCTCCACACCATCACTCGCAACACATCTTTTAATTTGTGTGTTAATGGTATTTCCTAAGTGGATAAATAATACTTCATGTCTTACTCTTATCTATGTATTAATAGTAAATCTATCTAATTGGTATATCCTGCGTGTATGACTTTTACTATAGCTGATGTAATCTTTGTTTCTCATTAATAACTAAACTTCTATGTCTTCTGAACTATAAAAATACAGTCATTATATAGTTTACCGGTATGTATGAAGACATCTCACCAAACATTCATCATTTTTCATTTTACTTATGATTATTTTTTTAACTACTCGTCAACGCCATCATATTATTACAGAGCATTTCAGACGGCGTTCAACAGAGCCGCGTCCAGCCTTCAGTCACCCAGGAGTACGGCTTCCCCTCCCCCCTGTACATCCTGATTCTCCTTCCTTCTTACCTTGTGTGTATTAGAGAGTTCGTCACATCACTTGTTTACTCCACACCTTCATCCACCTTCACCCACCCTTGCTGGCTTCAATTCCCCCCCCCCCCCCCGCCACACCACACCACCCCCACCTACCCAACCCCCCCCCCCCCCTACGTATCTAGGCGTCTCTTGAACGGTCTCTATCTCCCCGCCATCTCCCCAGCACTGTTTCCGCTCGGATCTCGGGAGTAGGAAGTTACATCCGTTCTGTCGTGGTCAATCCCAGTCGAGGCTTGGGTGGGGAGGGGGGGGGGGCTATGTTGTGGGGTGAGGGGGGCCTGAGGGGTGGTTAGTTGAGGAAGGGCGGTGCAGAGAGAGAAAGAAAGGTAAATGAATGAGAAGGTAAGGTGGGAAAGAAAGGGAATAAAAGAGAAGGAGTAAAAGTGAAGAGGTAAAAAGGAGCAGAAACAGGAGGAGGAGGAAGAAGAAAAGACCAAGAGGTAAGGACGGGTAGTGAAAGGAGATGGGTAAGGCGGGAAAGTTAAGAAGGGAAGGGAGGGAAGGGATGGAAAGGGAGGGGAATAGGAGGGGGGTGGGGTGAAGGGCAGAGAGAGAGAGAGAGAGAGAGAGATTACTTAGGAGATCACAGGCGTCCGGGATCAGAGTGGTGGATGTGGGCGGCCCATAATCCTGTTCCGGTAAAGGGGGATTATCTCATCGCACTAGATGGCCGGGGTCGTTTAAAACCAATGACGGAATTGAACTGGGATGAGATACAGTGCTTAAAAAAAAAAAGAAAAGAATCTTGCACTGATATCTAGATGAACTGAAGGACAATTGTTGAGTTTATAGACTATTGGAAATTATATATATCTGGCTTAATAAACTGTCGGCTGGTGTAAGTAGAGACGCAGGGATGGATTGACGAGAGGAGGAACAAGAGGAGGAATAGGATAAAAAAGAGGATACATCTGAGCCCCCCCCCCTCCCCTCCTTCCCTCCTTCCTTCCTTCCTTCCTCCCTCTCTCCCTTTACCTGTCCCCCTCCTCCCTGCCTCCCTCCCTTCCCCCTTTTTCCTCCCTTCAACCTATTTTTCATCTTCCCTCTCTCAATGAGTTTCAATGGTGGCCAGAAATAGGTAAGAGAGAGAGAGAGAGAGAGAGAGAGAGAGAGAGAGAGAAAGAGAGAGAGAGAGAAAGAGAGATAATTGCAGTGTAGGGTAAGGAGAAGGAAGGAAGTGTAGGTAGGGTGATAAAAAATTGATGTGAGAATTATGATTGAGGAGGAGGAAGAGGGGAGAAGGAGAGGAGGAAAGAGAAGGGAGAGAGAAGAGAAAGATGTAGGAGGAGAGGAGAGAGTCGGGAAATAACTGATTGAGGAAAATAATTGCAAGTGAAGACAAGATAAAAGAATGAAAAGGAGGAGAAGAGTAAAGAAGGAGAAAGCAGGAGGAGAAAGAGATAATCAAGGAGTGATAGAGGAAGAGGGGATAAAAGAAGGAAGAGGAGTGAAGGATAACTGTGTAAAGAAGTAAGTGAAAAGAGAAAATAGAAAAGGAAGAGGAAGGAAGTGGTGGAGGGATTGGAGGGGTTTGGAAGGGGGGGGGAGGGAGTATTAGGGGGATGTGGTGGAGGAAGTAGCAGAGGAAATTAAATAACACAACAACAACAACAACAACAACAACAAAACAACATCAACAACAACAAAACAACAACAACAACAACAACAATGAAGTTAGATAAATGAAAAACTAATGTTATCAAACTAAGAAAAAAACAAAATGAACACAATAATAAGAGATAGAACAAGAACAGTAATAACAATGGTATATAACATAAACAATGAACACAACGAGCAAGAACAACTCCGTCAGAGGACGAGATATTCTTGATAAATAACACAGTCTTATATACTAATCAGTCAACATTATTCACTCCCAAGGATTCTAATCAACCAGTCAGTAGAACAGTCAACTCACAGTTTAAAGACAGGTGCTAAGTCAATCCATTGCTAAGTTAGTTGATCAATACATCCTACAATAATCAATCAATTTTTATAGTAATTAGTTCTGTCTGTTGAATGTGCTTAGTCATCCTCTCACTTTCCCTCTCATCACCCTCACCTCTCGCCACTCTCTCCCCCTCACCTCTCACCACACTCACACCGCTTCTCCCTCACCACGTCCCTCCCACCACACTAACACTACTTTCCTCCCCCCACAGACATATTCTTTCCCTTTCCCCTTTCCACCTACCTCCCGCCATATAACCTCCCTGTCCCCCGTCCACCCCCCCACCCCCTAGAAACTACCCCCTTACCCCTCTCCCTCACCACTAGCCTTCCCCTTTCGCAATATTTACCTTCTCCCTACAAATCCTCACCCACCCTCCCCCTTCCACCTGCAAACCCTCACCCACCCCTCCCCCTTCCCCTGTACCCCCTCACCCACCCTCCCCCTTCCCCTGTACCCCCTCACCCACCCCTCCCCCTTCCCCTGTACCCCCTCACCCACCTTCCCCCTGCAATCCCTCATCCACCACCCCCTCTTCCCCCCTCTCCCTCACCTCCCGCAGTCAGTCACAGTAACAATGCATCATAAAGGCTGACTTACAACCACCAGGTCCCCCCCCCCCCCCCAAGGCTAGTGGTAGTGGTATTAGGTGGTTGGTGGTGGTGGTAGCGGGTGGATGGTAGTGGTCTTAGGCGGGTGATGGTAGGCGGTAGGTAGGTAGGTAAAAGTGGTGGTGGTAGTAGTAGTAGTAGAAGGATGGTGGTGGTTGATAGAAGGAAGATGGTAGTCGGTGATAGTTGGTACTAGGAGGGTATAATAGCTGGGTGGTAGATGATAGTAGATGGGTGGCTGACGACTCCGGAAGTTAGGGTGCATTAAAAACCGTATTAACGGGCTGGCCAGGTAAACGCCCCACTCAGGACATAATTAAATAAGGGACGAGGAAGAACCCATTTTAAAAGCCAAGTCTAATTCGGAAGTAGATACAAAAAGTGACACTAAAAAGACGTATTTAAGATCCGGATTTCCTGTTTTCATTGAGGGGGAGGAGATGGGGGGATGGGGGGAGGAGATGGGGGGATGGGGGGAGGAGATGGGGTAGATGGGAAATGGGGGGGATGGGGGGAGGAGATGGGGTAGATGGGAAATGGGGGGGAAGATGGGGGAGTGGGGGGGGGAAGATGGGTAGGGGAGGTAAAGGGTTGGGGAGGAGTATAAGGGATGTAGTAAGAGGAGAGGTATTGAGGTAAGGGGAGGTAAGGGGAGGTAAGGGGAGGTAAGAGGGAAAGGACACTGTTCTTCGCCACTTCCTTCCTGTCTTCTCACTCTATTTCTCTCCCTCTCTTCATCTTGTTCTTTCCTCTTTTCTCACTTCCTTCCTCTCTTGAATCCTTCCTTTACTTCCTTCTTTCCTTCTATCCACTTTCTCTCTTTCACTCTCCTTCACACCTCTCATCCTCTTCTCCTCCAATGTCACACCTCCCCTCCCTCTCTCCCTCCTTCTCTCCCTCACAAATACCCTCTCTCTCCCTCCTTCACAGTAAGTTACATCACCACAGCCACACTTAGGCATTAGATGTCCACTCCTCTCTCAGTCTGAACTATTCAAAGCCCCTCATTTAAATGCATCACCCCCCCTTCCCCCCCCCCCATCATCTCACCACCCCTAGATGACCTTATAGCTTATAATTACAGCCCTCATCTCCTCCTATAGCAACAGGGCTACAGCTTAGAGACTATTCAGGTTACGGTATACTGTATATCATTTTGAGATGCAGGGGTGATGTATAGTCCCTTATGAGTTTCCTGTATAACTTTGTGTAGTATATGGCTGTTGAGAGAGAGAGAGAGAGAGAGAGAGAGAGAGAGAGAGAGAGAGAGCATTATAAGCCTATATTATACGTCTATTCAAGTTAAACATTGACATACTTCATAAACTCGAAACCACACTAGTATATGGTTATTCAATTATCCTCATATGTATTCTATAGAAACTCCCCTAAGAGGATATTTGGTATAGAGACTAAATTGTATATCACACCAAATTACTAGTTCATATATGTTCTTTATATATGGTTCAGTATACGCATGTTGATGATGTTCATTACTCCAAAAAAAACTCGGGATAGTATTAAGGCTATCATGTTATATCAGGGTGGAAGGTAATGTATACTCCTGAGCATTATAGAGACTGTATTTATTATAGTATATGGTGTATATAGTGATTGTATTCATTATAAAGGATGGCTGTAACTGACATCTCAAATAGGGCGGGTTTAATCGACGTCGGTCTCTGTTGCTAATTGAACCACGGCCGAATAACAGGACCCGTCGCTTCTCCCCCCACACAGTATAGCAGTCGTGTAACATGGCCTGCTATACACTATAAAGTATAATCATGCAGTAATATACACCAAATCTACACAGCGAGATTAATAAATACAAAGAAATGCTAATAATGTGAATGATAACCATACCAAGATAAAGAAAATACAACAGTAAGTATAAATAAAAACCAAATTATCTTGAAGTTTCTGGTAATAATTTGAATCTTAAATCAGGATCATGTATATATAAAGTGACTGAGATTTTAATATCTATTCGGAAATTTCTCTTTTGTGTCAATGTTTTTATCGTATTATACATATATATTTTATGAATGTTATTAATTGACATAAATCTTAATGGTAGGCAGAGTTGACCAGCAATAAGTTAATCACATATATGACCCACAAGTAGTCGCTAAATGTTGCCAGATGTTGAGGTAATTTTGACCTCCTGAGAAGTGAAATTAAACCAAACTATAATGAACAGAAATGATATAGATGGTGGTAGTGGTGGTTAATGTGGCGTTGGTGGTCATGGTAGTTATTCTGGAGTTGGTGGTCGTGGAGGGTAATTTAACGGTGAAATAATCATATGTGTGTGTGAGAGAGAGAGAGAGAGAGGAATGGCTACTCTGTACTGTATACCCTTAATCCCTCCCTCCCTCCCTCCTTCCTTCTACCCATCCCCCAAAATCCTCCTTCCTTTATCTATACCAACACCCTTTTACCTTCCCCCTATAATACCCCTCACACCTGCCCCCTCCCCTCCCTCCTCCCCCCATTCATCAACAACTCGTAACGTCAACACATCATTAACGTGTCTAATTTGATGCTATAATGATCTTCAATATTTTTTGTGTTGAGTTGGCCAGTGACCGGGAAGTGGGGAGGGGGGGGGAGAGGGAGGACGGGGGAGAAGGGGAGGGGGAAAGGAGGAAAGGGGAGAGGGAGGGCGAGGACGGATGGGGAAGATGAGGTGGTGGGGGGATGGAGAGGGGAACGAGGGATGAGGGTGGGACTTAAGGGAGGGTGGGAAAGGGAGATGATGGGTGTAGGGGAGAGGGGACGACGATGGAGGAAGCAAGGGGAGAGGGTGATGGAAAGGGGAGATGAAGAAGAAGAAGAGGAGGAGGATGAGGAGGAAAGACTTAAAAATAAAATGAGAAGAAGATGATAATGATAATGGTGGGAAGAAATGGCGAAGGAAAGAGTAGAAATGGAAGGGCAGGAGAAAACCGAGGAGGAGGAGGGGGAAGAGTGTGAGGAGGGGAGGTATGGGAAGGTGACCCAGGGCGTGGTTGTTCACAGCCTCCTGCACCACTGTCAACAAACTCCCAAAAGACAAGTTATTAAGAGTGTTGAGTCGGACAGGTAATTTACACAGGTAACTGAGTCAACAATCCCTCTAAAACACAATCATATTAGGGTCAATATTCCTTACCTGATTATAATACTGTACTTAATTACAATCAGCACACAATACCTCAACAATTACTACCTGGGTAATTGTTCCTAATCTCTTCAGGTGGTTAATTAAAGTTAAAAATAAACACTGCCTTAAACATATTTATCGGTTAATACTCCTTAACTATTGATGATTACTAATTACAGTTAATATCATTACCCAAATAATACCCGGATTGACCTCAACTGATTAACAGGTAATATCCAGGTAGATCAACAGCCATCCCTAAGTAAGATCAGGTCCCGTGACTCGTAATTGTTGTGGGTGAAGAGGGAGGTGTGAGGTATGGTCTGTGAGTTGTTTCATTAATACTACTGGCTTATAATCCGTACGTTTATCCGTGACCGTATATACCTGCATAACACTACACCTGCATTATATAAGCAAAGGAGCACCATACATTATATTCAAGTTCATTATATCTAACAATCACTTAAAATACTGTTGTGATATACTGGCGAAATACCAGACCTCCTGAGTAATGCACAGGTCCAGGGAGGGCACAACTAGTTCGGGTATGGGCAGGTGATCCCGGGGTACTCTGCCCACAACACCTGAGGGTGGGAGGGATGGAGGGGGTTAGGTGGAAGGGAGGGGGGAGGGAGGGTTGGGGGGAAGGGGGTAAGGGAGGGGTGTGGGGTAGGGGGGAGGAAGAAGACGTTAATACTTTGATAGGATTACTGGTGAGACTTCCGCTCTTAGTGTGACGACCACCGCTGGGTACTGACCGGGAGGGTGGTAGTGAAGGTAGTTAGTTGTTGATGGTGAGGGTAGTTAGTGGTGGTGGTGAAGGTAGTTGGTGGTGGAGGTGAGGGTAGTTGGTGGTGGTGAGGGTAGTTAGTGGTGGTGGTGAGGGTAGTTGGTGGTGGTGAGGGTAGTTGGTGGTGGTGGTGATGGTAGTTGTTTGTGATGGGGGTAGCTGTTGATGGTGGTGAAGGTAGTTGTTGATGGTGGTAGTTGGTGGTGATGGTGGTGTTGAAGATTAGATGTTCACTAGGGTGGTGGTAGAGGTGGCGCTAATAGGGGTAGTGGTGGAGATGCAGGTCAGGGTGTGGTTAAGATGGTGGTTAAGGTGGTGGTAGTAGCGGGGGTGGTGGTTAAGGTGGTGGTAGTAGCGGGGGTGGTGGCTAAAGTGGTGGTAATAGCGGGGGTGGTGGTAGTAGCGGGGGTGGTGGTTAAAGTGGTGGTAATAGCGGGGGTGGTGGTAGTAGCGGGGGTGGTGGTTAAAGTGGTGGTAGTAGCGGCGGTGGTAGTTAAGGAGGTGATTGTAGCGGGGGTGGTGGTTAAGGTGGTGGTAGTAGCGGGGGTGGTGGTAGTAGCGGGGGTGGTGGTAGTAGAGGGGGTGGTGGTTAAGGTGGTGGTAGTAGCGGGGGTGGTGGTTAAGGTGGTGGTGGTAGCGGGGGTGGTGGTTTAGGTGGTGGTAGTAGCGGGGGTGGTGGTTAAGGTGGTGGTGGTAGTAGCGGGGGTGGTGGTTAAGGTGGTGGTGGTAGTAGCGGGGGTGGTGGTTTAGGTGGTGGTAGTAGCGAGGGTAGTGGTTAAGGTGGTGGTAGTAGTGGTGCGTGGTTGAAGACGGCTGAGGGAGATAGCGTAGAAGAATATAAGTGAGAAAGAGAAAAACGAAAGAGGAGTAAATGAATGATAATATAAACGAGAGAGAGAGAGAGAGAGAGAGAGAGAGAGAGAGAGCCACCACATAGTCCAGACACTATTGACAATGTTACCTCACGGACCCCCACCTAAGTCATTTTTTTTTATGGCTTGTCAACTTCCTTTCTGGCTCTTGTCTCGTCATGTATGGCTGTTGTATATTACCTTTTATGGCTCACGTATGGTACTTTTTAAGGTGGGTGTATGGTAGTAATTTTGTTTACTTGTATGTGGTACTTTTTGGGGTGCAGAGGATTTTTTTATGTATAATGATTTTTTTTTTTGGGGGGGTGGGGGGCTCGTGCAGTCTTTTTTTTGTTTTGTTTAAGGGAACTAAAAGAGGGACATGCTCATTTAAGAACTGTAGTTGTTTTTATAAATATTGTATTTTCTTTTTTGTTCAGGAAGATCGCTCTCTTTTTTTGCCTCCGGCCGGAAGATCTGTTTTTCTGGTTCCGGAAGTTCTATTTTTTGGTTCATACAATTATATAATTTTGTTCCTGACTCATGCTATTCATTCTTTTTTGGTTCGTGTGTGTGCGTGATGTGGTAGTGTGGTAGTGTGGTAGTGTGGGGGTGTGGTAGTGTGGGAGTGTAGATGCACCTAGCCCGGCGCAGGATAGAGGTAAGGAGGTCGGCTTCAGAGGGGCGATGTATAACTCAATTGCTTTATCAAAGTTTGCCCAAGTCGGCCACCACAAACTGCATTAACCCAGAACGGAGGAGCCTACCGCTGGCCCCTCATGGGAGAAGACGGCCTTCACTCCCAAGTGCCTATGTGGTGAGAGACGTCGAGAAGAAGAGGTGATGGGTGGTGATCATGAGGGAAGATGTACATTCCTCTATCAGGTTGCTGTGTAAGGGGCGCCATGAGGAGGGGTAGTGATCATGTGGGAAGACAGACTCCCATCACGCCATAGTGTGAGGGGCACAATGAGGCGATGATGGGGATGTGATCATGAAGAGATGAGATGGTGATGATTATCATGAGGGAATATTGTACGGTGATGGTGATCATGAGAGGGCGATATGATGGATATGAGGGGATGGTGAGATGTGACAGTGCTGATGATGAGAGGAATGAGAGTGTTGGTTATGAGGAGGGACGATGTGGAGGAGGCAAGGCTGAGGAGGAAGTAAGTGTTGGGGTCATAAGGTAAGTGGTGAGGGAGAGAAGGGTGAGTGAAGTGAGAGGAAATTGTGATCAAAGGAAAGTACCAAGAGCCGGGGGAGCTATTGTATATGTTCACCTGTAAACATATTCACGATGAACACCAGATAAACAGGTAATCTTATCATATGTGTCGACAATTTAAATTAATAAAACATCAAAGAATATTAGAAGCAATGAGCTGTTTCAACCTTGACTTGTGGTCAACCCAAAAAGGTCATACAAGGTCACTGAGGAAAATTCTTACCTAAGTTTTATCACATTTTAGTTTCATCATGATTTATCCAGCTTCATGATGACACCCATGACCCTGAAGAAACTATACCTGACCGAGTCTTTGTACACTGACAATTGACATTTTTAAACTTGTACGAAGAGAAAATATTCCACACAGATAAACAACTTTTACAAGATGCCGCGCAGGTCCAGGACCAGTTATGATAATATTTTATGAATACACCTTAGAAACACACAAGTAAACTGAGATACACCAACATATAGTGTATAAATACCATGCTGTAACTTATGAAATGAAGTTTAATGCAAATAATAGGATTATACTGAGGGAAGTTGACCATGTGGAGGAGGCTGCTATGATGAAATGTCGAATCATCACCAGACCTTAAAAACTATCCCCTTCATAGAGTGAAATAAATAACCACACACGGAAAGCTTACAGAATCACAAGGTCGAATACAGACAGAATACAGCATTAAATAATCGAATCTGGAAGAATTATATATATTTTATTTTTACAGAACCAAGGTGATAAAATAGGGAAACGTCACAAGTTAAAAACATCACAAAATTACAATCAAATGAGGATAAACTGTCTCTAAGAATCTCACTGAGTTAGGAAGGTAAATTGGCCACCTTACAAATTCTTAGTTGAATGTCGGAGAGACTGTGTGTTAGAGCCAGTCAGAGAGAGAGCCAGCTGGCGACAATGAAACGCTCCAAATCCCTCAAGACTGTCTTCACGATCTGTTCTCTGAGCAACTCGATTCAGTTAGTCGAATCGAGTTGGAGGTAATATATCGCACCGGACGCTGTTGTGTAATGGGATTGAACTAAACCAGGTTGTGAGGAGGAAGCTGCTCCAGACTGCAGTACTCAGTGGACATGATAACTTAAGTGACTTGGTAGGTTTAAGGCGTTCTTCTGTTGTTATTGTTGGTTGATTGTGAATCATATTTTAATCTGAATTCATAGTCGCTGTGACTATCAGAGAACAAAATAATATGTCCATTACAAAAGATTCCATTCTTGTACTTAGTAAATTTTAACTGAATTTTCATAAAGTTAAGAAAGCACTTTTAAGATACGATCACCATATAGAAATAACTTTATATTTACATCTAAACACGCACTAAAGTTTCTTGGAATAATATGAAACACGAAATTAATCTGATGGTTCTATAATTCAGTGAGTAAATGAAAGGTAAAAATTATAACACAAGAACAACTTAACTCTATAGGGTATAATCTGTCCCCAAGAATTACTGAACACATTAGTAGTATAACAACAAGCCATGCTAAACTGCCTCACACGACTGAACTAAACGTACCGAGTTACTGCAGTCGACCGGAACGTGACACTTCATAATATTAAATGCGACATAACTGAAAAAATCCATCATAATCTGAGCTTATCCCAAGTCACACCAACGAAGGCTGATAAAAGATCTTAATCTAAAAAAATAACAAACAAAACAAAACTATTCTAAATACAATAAAATTATTTCGTCGGTTTAAATTGTATAAAACCACTCCCGTCAGCCATCTCCAACTCTCCTCTGGTAGTGAACTATATTACCAAGACAAAATAAGTATGTGACCTGTTATATAGTATGGCGTAAGTTTACAGGACAACCTCGTTCAGTGTGATACATGTGTCTAAGTGTTAGTATGAGAGAGGCACAGGACATGATAGTAAACTTCACCCACACCCACCCACACCTCAACGCCTTACCCCCTAACAGAGATTCAGGAACCCAAGCCCCCAACCCCCTCACACCCACACCTCGCTTCCTTTAAGTCACAGGCAAAGCAACTTAAGCCACCACCACCCTGGAGCCAAGTAAGCCAAGGCAAGCCACCAGCAGGAGTGCCTTACCGTGCCGTGATCAGCTCCCCCCCTCCCAAGGTTGTTCCATACACTTGTTCCTATCTTGGCGACGCCCTACGACGCCCAGTGTTCTACTTTGCTAGATGTGGGTCACTGGAGCCTACACACACACCCACACACACCTGGGGAGAACCACCACACCCCTACATACCTCACATAGTAGCTGTATAATAAGTGGGGATGGCAAGCTGAGAAGGAAAGGAGAGGGTAAGGAGGGGAAGAGGGGGGTAGGAGGTAGATGAGAGGGAAGAGGATGTGAAGAAGAGGGGCTATAAGTGTGGGTGGTGATATTAAGATGTATTGGGAGATGGAGAGGTAAAGAGAAGGGGGCGATGAGAGGGAAGAGGACATTAGGTGGAGAGGTTATGACAAGGAAAGGGAGATGAAGAGGAGGGACAGATAAGAGGGAGAGAGGAATTAAGATAAGAGGAAGGAAGAAAGAAAGATGAGAAGGAGGGAGGAGATGAGAGGAAAAGATAAGACAGGCAGAAACTGGTGAGATGAAAGAATGAAAATTAGAGAGAGAGAGAGAGAGAGAGAGAGAGAGAGAGAGAGAGAGAGAGAGAGAGAGAGAGAGAGAGAGAGAGAGAGGATAAGGTAAGAGGGAAGAGAGGAGGTAAGAGGGAAGGGAAGAGAGGAGACGGCTGGAACAATAAAATTAGAACAGCGGTGAGAGGAGAGAAGAAGAGCGAGATGATGAGAAAGGGAAGGAAGGAAGGAAGGAACGGGAAAAGAAAGGAAGGAATGAGGAAAGAAAGGAAGGGGGAAAGGATGGAAGGGGGAAAGGATGGAAGGAGGAAAGGAAGGAAGATGAGAACATTACCTATTGGTCACCTTCATCTGCCATGATGGTTGTCCATGATAAATTCGTGACGACAATAACTACTTACGACACACAGTCATATTAGTGTTGTAAAAATATAAGAGTAACTATATATAAACAAGAAAAAGTATTTGTATATCCAATAAATATTATGTACATTACGGCCAATATACTATACGTTCAGACAAGTATCATGTATTGTACTTATAGCGTAACTTTTTAACAGCACGATACAATAACCAGCACACAAACAAATTAAAAACAAACAATAAGAAATACACACACGCAAACAAACAACCTTAAGAAAATATTATAATTGTATTTTTCAAGCAACTTCATTTAATGTTGATATAAACTGAAAGGCAAAAAAAATCAGTTCTGAGTCTATAGTCTGAGGAAGAGAATGTTGAGTGAGTTGCGTGTGAGGGTTGAGTGAGTTGCGTGTGAGGGGTGAGTGAGTTGCGTGTGAGGGGTGAGTGAAGTGCGTGTGAGGGGTGAGTGAGTTGCGTGAGGGGTGAGTGAAGTGCGTGTAAAGGGTGAGTGAGTTGCGTGTAAAGGGTGAATGAATTGCGTGTGCCTTGATGAGTAGGGTGACGGGGATGAATGAAGAATTGAGTAAGGGAGGAGAGGTTGGTGGGGAGGAGAGGTTGGTGGGGAGGGGAAATTGGTGGGGAGGGGAGGTTGGTGGGGAGGAGAGCTAGGAGGCATGTGGGGGAGGGAGGATCACATCTCTGCAGTAGAATGTAGTTGGAAGGGTGATGGTGGGGGGGGGGTAGTGGTAAGGGAGGGTGGGTAGAGAGGGGTAGGAGGGGAGGGGTAGGAGGGGGGGGGAGGAAGTCAGGGGAAAGGGGGGAGAGACGTGGGTGCAACTTCCGTCTGTCTCACATCCGGTGGAGGGGAAGAAGGGAGAGGAAGGAGGGGGGGGAGGGGGTTGGGTAAAAGAGAGAGAGAGAGAGAGAGAGAGAGAGAGAGAGAGAGAGAGAGAGAGAGAGAGAGAGAGATAAACAATAGGCGTATCAGCACTCACCTATCGCCAGGCGTCCATTTCCCCACAAGAATGACATGTTCTCCAGCCTCATCCCAATCGTAGTTTCTCTCTCTTCCCCCTCCCCCTCCTCCCCCCTTTCTCTCTCCCTTTCCCCACTCTCTTCCCCCCCCCCCTGTCTCCCCTCACTCCTGGTACAAGTATCTAGCATGACCGGAGAAATACTTTCCTCTAAAAAAAAAATAAATAGACGCCCACGCACTCCAATACTCTTTGTCCCTCTACGCCGGCACAAAACTATGCCCTCGCTTACGCCCAAAAATTACACGCCAGAACTCCAATATCCACCCCCTCCCCTCCCCCAGCTCTCCCTCCCCTCCACGCCCTAAAAGTACGCCCACGCCCTCGCCTGGTGTGTTCCTTCATGGTGCAGGTGAGATATGGGAGGACCAATGACATCGTTCAAGGGTCAGCCAGGCGTGGATCACTACATGATTATGTCCGACACACATGGCAGGTAACGCTACTATTACTTCCCCGGGGCTGTGGTACCTGTGCTACCTGAATGGCGGTACCTGTATTATCTGGATGACGGTACCTGTGCTACCTGGATGACGGTACCTGTGCTACCTGGATGGTGGTACCTGTGCTACCTGCCTCGTATCATGTAGAAAACTTCAGAAACACAGATCAATAATTTTTTTTCTGAGTTTGGTATGAGAAGAAATTTCTTGGACAATATCCTATCCATATTTATCGTCTGTCTGTCTGTCAGTTTGTCTTTTAAAACAACACCTTAAACATTCAACTCAGTTCGTTTAAGTATAAAAAAAAAATCAAGATTCACTCATATCATAAATTAGTATTATAACCAACTGAGCAAACTAGCCCAGATCTTGAGTGCGTGCAGAGACTAGCCCAATTCTTAAGTGTGTAAGTAGGGAAGACAAGGGAGCGTGAAGCGAGCAGAAAGGCCCAGTAACCCACATTCTCAGGAGTCCTCGAAGCGTCCCTAAGATGTGGGTGTTAGCGGAACCGGAGAATCGCGCCTTCCTCACCGACTTCCTCACCGCCTTCCTCACCTTGGAGACCCTACGCCTTCCTTACCCCGGAGATCCCATGCTTTCGTCATCCTTAGAGACCCCACGCCTTCCTCTCTACAGGTCAACACTTTCCTTATCTTGGAGACCCACGCCTTCCTCATCCTGACCAACTTGGCATTCCTCACCCCCCCCCAACGACCCCCGTCCCAGGAGCACCATCTTCCTTACCCAAGAAACCTAAGCAACCTTCGTCACTCAGAGGGTGAGAGGTGAGAAATATGGGGTGGCGTCACTGTTAAAGGAAACACTGAAAAAGATGTGCTAAGAATAATCTATATGAGAGAGTAAAGGAAACACGTGAGTGAGATAGAGTTAAGTGTGAAGCCTTTATTGTATAGTGACAAAGGAGATGAGACTATAGTGGGTAAGATATACTCGCATATGACTACCACACCACGATATCCACCACAACTACTACCCACGACGACTACCACCAACGACGACAACCACCGCCATGACTATCACGACCACCACCACGACAACCATCACGTCAACTTCCGCATCACGACAATTACAACCCACGACGACTAACACTCACGACGACTACCACGACAACCACCACCACGACTACTACACAACCATTACGGCAGCAAGGTCCATAATGGCAGGAAAGTGACGCCACCTCAGTGCAATTTCTGCAATCGCACAGGACCATATCGTGCCAGCATCCGGCTTAACCTGCATCAGGAAGTTCAAAATTGTAAAATCAATACAGGAAACTAAAACATGAAGTCATGAGGAGGAAGGAGACGTCACGCCCGTCTCCAGGTAGCGAGGCGGGCGTGAGGAGGGTGGTGAGGGGAGGAGGGAGTGGAAATATGAAGTTACAGGGAGGGGAAGGAGGAGGAGGTGAGGAAGAGAGATGGGGAGGAGGTGAGTGATAGTAGGAAGAGGAGGAGTGGGAAGGAGGAGGTAAGTGTTGCAAGGACAGGGAGGGGGAAGAAAGGGGTGTGGATTAAGTGGGCTGTAGAGGGGGGGGGGGAAGGGAGGGAGAGGTAGGAAGGGAGGAGGGGGTTACGTTTGGTGACCAGTAAGGGAGCGTGTGGATGAAGACAGACATGGTAGGTGTCAGGTATTGAAGGCGCGGGAGGGGAGGTACTCGGGGAAGAAGATGACGATGGCTGACGAAGGTGCTGTAGAAGTCAGTGGTGGTGGGGAGGGGGGGGGGGAAGGAGGGCTGAGGGAGAAATGAATCTAGAGATGTACTGTAATGGGAGATGTTGAAGATGGCGTGATGGGGGGAGGTTGAGTGATGGGAAGATGGGGAGGAGGGGTTATGGGGGGAGATTGGGTGATGAGAAAGTGTGTTAACGGGGGATATGGGGTGAGGGGAAAATCTGAGAGTATCTTGGGAGAGAGATGGCAAAGGTGGGGAAGGAGAGTCACGTTATGTGGTCTGGGTTACAGGTGTCTCGGAGGCGTCGTGTGTATGCTAACAAAAGGCTGTCCCTTGGTTAGACAATGGTTAGTTTCATGGGGTGATTTCGGATTTCCTGGAGGGGGGAGGAGGAGGGGGGAGACATATGAACAACTGCCATTCCCCCCTCCCCCTCCTCCTCCCCACCTCACTTCTCTCACAAGGAGGGGATAAGGGATAGGGATTATGGGTACGATTTTGAACTGAAGTGAAGGATTCAGGAGAAGGAGGAATGGATGGGAAGGAGGGAGGGATGATGATGGATGAGTGGTATAGATAGATGGATGATGGTCGAGAGGGATACTAACTAATGATTATTATAGTGGAAGAGAGTGAGAGGGCTGGAGTTGGTTGAGTGGGGTGCAGGGATAAAGGGCTAACAAATAGATGGTGATGATGAAGTGTTAAATAAAATATGATGAAAGGAGAAATACGAAATACAGGAGAAACAATAAGGAGAAATGGGAAGAAATAGGGAAGAGGGCAATATACTGATGATGTGGGGGGGGGGAGGGGAAGAGGGTAGACACAGAGAAATGGGAAAGGATGTCGATGATGATGGAGGAGGAAGAGATATGGAAGAATGGCGGGAGGTAGAGTGGTGAAGGCGACCGTGTGTGACAAGTGAGGTAAGTATAGGGGAGGAGTAACACATATACCCGCTACTGTGACACACCACTCATCCTCACTCCCTTCCTGACACCCTCCCTTCCTGACACCATCCCTTCCTGACACCATCCCTTCCTGACACCCTCCCTTCCTCCCTTGGTGACACCCTTCCTACCCCACTTCCATGCCTGGCACCTAGCTTCCACCACCCCCACCCCCTTTCCTTTCCTCCTTCCCTTCATTCTTGACACCCTCTCTCTCTCTCTCCCTGCCGGACAGTCTCTCTTCCTGTCTAATATTCTCCCTTCCTTCCTTCCTGCTTGATAGTCACTCCCTAACTGTCTGACACCTCTCTCTCTCTCTCTCTCTCTCTCTCTCTCTCTCTCTCTCTCTCTCTTCCACTCTGACATGCCACCCCTTCTCTTTCCTCCCTCCTTCGCTCCCTCCTTCCTTACCTCACATCCCCCTCTCCCTTCCACACATACTATCAACAAACTCCCTCTTCCCACAGGCACTCCTCCCTTCCTCCGTCCTTCCCCATCATCCCTCCCTTCTCCTCATCTCCCTCTATTTTCCTTAGGTTCCATCCCATCCTTTCCCTCCTCCTGCTTCTTTTCCCCTCTCCTTTACTTCACCTATTCCAGCTCCTCCTCACTCCGCCATTCTCTCTCATCCTCTTGCTCTTCTCCTCTGTATCCATTCTCGTTCCACCTGCCTTACCCCCTCCATTCCTCCCCCACCTCAATTCCTTTCGACCCTCCTCTCCCTATCCCTCCCTACCCTCACCCCCCTCCTCCAGCCCCTTCAAACTTCCCTCCTCTCCCCAAACCCATCCTCCTCACCGCATCCTTTCCTCTTCCCTCCCCCATCCTCCTGCCCCCCCCCCTTAAACTCTCCTCCCCTCCCCAGCCCATGCTCCTCACCCCTTCCAGGTACACAAGTATAACACACTCCCGCTTGTTCTTTTGTTCTAGTGCGACAATTACGTGAGTGAGGTGGGCGTGTGTCCCAGGTGAGGTAGCAGGTACTGCAGCGCCACCCCATCAAGCCTCCTGCCACCTCCCCCACGCCTCCCCACCCCCCTCCCCCACGCCTCCTACTACCTCCCCCACGCCTCCTACTACCTCCCCCACGCCTCCTACTACCTCCCCCACGCCTCCTACCATCTCCCCACACCTGCAAAACTTCCCTCTCTCACCCTAGCACTTTTTCTTCACCTCCGTACACTCCCTTCCCCCCAACACTTCCGATGTATCTCCCACGCCTCAGTGCACTACCCCTTAAGGCTTCTACCATTTCCTCGACGCCTCTTAGAACTTTCCTCGCACCTCCTATCACTTTCCCCCACGCCTCCTAGCACTTTCCCCACGCCTCCTATTACATTCTCCACGCCTCCTATCACTTTCCCCCACGCCTCCTAGCACTTTCCCCACGCCTCCTATCACTTTCCCCACGCCTCCTAGCACTTATCCACGACCCCTAGCATCTCCCCTACGACTCCTGGCATCTCTCACGCTTCCAGCATTTCTCCCATACTTCCGCCACGTCTCTTAACATGTTCCCCACGCCTCCTAGCACCTTCCCAGCACCTCCGATACTTTCCCCACGCCTTCAACACTTCTCCCGCACCTTCTGACTTCATACGCCATACACGCCTCCTAATATTTACCCCCACGCCATCCACGCCTACCCCGCCTTTTCACCATGCCATATATCTTTTCTTCCACACCATTTCTCAAATCTATGATACCTGTCACACCCACGCCACCTACCACACCCACGGCACCTACCACACCCACGCCACCTACCACACCCACGCCATCTACACCCACGCCACCTATCACACCCACTGTAGAGTCTCGTGATAACACCCCCATAACTAACCGAACAGTGCTAAAGTCTCTTACCCTCACACAGCTAATTAAGACAAATACCTATTGTACTAATCTCTCAGAATCATAGTCGTGTGCGTGTATGTGTGTGTATGTATGTATGTGTGAGTGTGTGTGAGTATGTGTGTGTGTGTGAGTATGTGTGTGTGTGTGTGTGTGTGTGTGTGTGTTGGACGAGGTGCATAACGCCATCCTCCACACTCAGGGCTATATGGTGTTATGACCGAGATGGTGCATCATGCTGCACCTCCATTAATTAATGTTACTCGAGGAATTTTCACACAACACAAGAAGAAAAAAAAACTACAGGTACAGAAACCATTATAGGTCAAACAACTACAATTTCAAAAACAATTATAGGTATAAAACAAGTGTAAATACTAAAACAACTACAGAATACAATACAAAAACAGCCATAGGTACAAAAATTGAACGGTGTAACAATACATACAGTACATACACATTACAGCGGTACCGAAAATGAAATACTGTACCCAGTGAACTTAACGCTGCCGGAATGTATACTGTAGTACAAGAACCCTAAGATCAATGATCTTTGACCTTTGCCCAGGAAGTCACTAGTACACGACATTTACCTCCACCACCTAAAATAAGACATTACTTCCCTCCACCACCTAAAATATGACACTACTTCCCTCCACCACCTTAAATAAGACACTACTTCCCTCCACCACCTAAAATATGACACTACTTCCCTCCACCACCTAAAATAAGACACTACTTCCCTCCACCACCTAAAATAAGACACTACTTCCCTCCACCACCTAAAATAAGACACTACTTCCCTCCACCACCTTAAATAAGACACTACTTCCCTCCACCACCTAAAATAAAACACTACATGATACCCTGCCAAAGAACCCATACCAAGTTTGAAGCATGGAGGGATTGGTGGTGCGGGTGGAGGTGGAGGGTGGGGTGGTGGTGGAGGGAGAGGTGGTGGAGGGTGGGGTGGTGGTGGTGATGGAGGGAGGGGTGGTGGTGTTGGAGGAGGGAGGGGTGGTGGCGGTGGAGGGAGGGGTGGTAGTCATGGAGGGAGGGGTGGTGGCGGTGGAGGGAGGGGTGGTGGAGGGAGGGGTGGTGGTGGTGGTGGAGGGAGGGGTGGTGGCGGTGGAGGGTGGTGGTGGTAGTCATGGAGGGAGGGATGGTGGTGGTGGTGAAGGCGTTGGTGAAGTTATGTCAGCCGGAAACGAAACGAAATCTCGGAAATTGAGTTAAAAATATAAAGATGAAAAAAATAAAAGGAAAATAGAACACAAAAGCTGTAATGGGACATAGATAAAACGAACGGTAACTCTTTTTGATATCCTGCAGAAGACAATTTATTTTTTATTTTTTTATTGTTTTATATAAGGTGGGAGATACAATTCACTTATTATCATTATTATTATTATTTTTTTGCCTCGACTGGTGATACAAGTTCCGGTTGTGTTAAGATATGGTGTGCTATATTATTTTTTTAACCCTCGCTATTTCTTAAGGGCAGTTACATGTCCATCCGTCTGTCTGTATGTCTGTCTGTATAAGCTGTCGTTCTATTCAAAGGTTTAAAACAGATCTTGAAAATCCATACGACGACACACACACACACACACACACACACACACACAGTCTTGTATCAGAGGCACTTTGACTCTTCGATGATCAGTTTTTTCCATGCACATTTACCAAAGCTGCGGCCACTGTTTGAAATACATGGGTAGACAGAACCTCTCCAGTCACTCTTGTATTAGTCTCAAAAACGGTGTGTGTGTGTGTGTGTGTGTGTGTGTGTGTGTGTGTGTGTGTGTGTGTTGTGTGCGTGTGTGTATGTGTGTGGTTAGGTAAGGTTAGGTTAGGTTAGGTTTCATCGAGTTATATTCTAGGTAAGACATGTGTTTAATTACATTAGATTTCAGGTGAACAGGTGTTTCGTTATGTTATATTAAATTTAGGGGAGGCAGGTGTTAAGTTATGGATGATCAGGTAAATCAAAGAAAAATTTTATCGTACAATTATGGCTGACACTCAAGAGCTGACACTAATCCGCAGCTCTGGTAGGTGTTCCTTTCAACGTGTATTTACCACATTTAACCAAGAAATTTAACCTAAATCAGCTGAGAGTAGACACCTGTATAACCATAGCAGAGGAGGAAGAGGGAAGAAGACGAACGCGAAAGAAATATATGTAGTAGTAGTAGACGTAGTAGAAGTTATAGTAGACGTAGTAGAAGTATTAGTAGAAGTAGTAGAAGTATTAGTAGAAATAGTAGTAGAAGTAGTAGTAGAAATAGTACGGTAGACAGAAGAAAAGGTTTGCCCTCCCAATGCGTGTGTGTCTCTTCCTATGACGTCGACCCGCCATGGTATGCAAGAAAGGGGGCTTCGTATACATGAGGCATGACGAAGTAAGGGATCTCACGGCAAATATGTTGAAGGAAATATGTCATGATGTCAGGGTAGAACCGACCCTCCTTCCATTGGACGGTGAGAATTTCCATCACAGGACTTCAAACACATCCAACGAAGCCCGTGTTGACGCAGTGCTCGAGGATTCTGGACGCGGGGACAGCGAGCCTTCTTCGACATCAGGATCATTTTATCCCATGGCCGCATGTCACCGTAACTTAGTTCTCGATGCTGCACACAGGAGGAACGAGAACGACAAGAGAAGGGCATAGAGGAGAGAATTCAGATCGTTGATCAAGGCAGCTTCACTCCCCTGGTGTTCACAACCTCTGGTGGGATGGGACCAAGTGCAAGATGTTTCTACGCCAGACTCGCGGAGGTGATATCCGAACAGAAGCAGCAGCCCAGAAGTTATGTTACAGCCTGGAGGAGATGTCGACTGCCCTTCTCTCTCCTTAGGTCGGCTTTGCTCTGCCTCAAGGGAACGAGAGCATCGGCCCCAAAGCCGACAACAGTTGCAGATATTGACTATGAGGCTACAGTCACAGAATGCCGCATAGATCTGCGGCTCAACTAACTCAACACAGTTAGGATAGCTACTTATGTATTAGGATATTTAATATTAAGGTAACAAAATGGTGGCGAAGGTATGGCTATTGGGGGAGGCTGGAGGCCATTATTACTGATAATGTAGAAGTAAAAAAAAAATTAGAAGAAGAAGAACAAGAAGAAGAAGAAGAACAACAACAACAACAACAACAACAACATGAAACTGCGAAAGATGAGAGGAAAAGGAAGAGGAGGAGCTGGAGAAGTGGTGGTAGTGACAATGAGTGTTAAACCTGCACGTCTCGGAGTGGCTGGCCACCTACCTCCCTACGCTACATCACATTAGATTCAGCGACACACAAAAATTACTCAACGCTGATATCAAGAAAACCGGATGACGCAACACCAAGATAAGCCGTATCCAAAAATAACACACTGTAGGTTTTTAAAGTAAAGAACGATGAAATATAATCTTAATGAACCTTAAGAACAAAGAAAAAAAGAGAACAGCAAACACATTTTACTGTTTGTACAAGATGCGTTAATGATGGAAGTCTTTTTCATTATTATTTTTTGGGGGGGATTAAGTCACCCGGGCACAGGTGCCTGGGGGGGGGGGGTGATAAATTGAACCAAAAATAAGTGCAGATATGGAAAAAGCAAAGACAAATGAGGTGTGAGAAATGATATATGTTGTGTGTCTAGGTGAGAAAATCAATTGAGACCCTGCAATTGTGTGTAAATGAGGCAGAAAGTCAGATCAGCAACCTGGGACTTGGTCACATATGGCAGCAGGGTCTACCATTAGACAACACATTATGCTTCCAATATCTTCCCAGGCGGTAGTACCTCCCTGTTTGATAACTGCCTACTACCTACTACCTCCCATAAGGTATGAACCACGTGATTATTTGTAGAGTCAGCGAATATTATAAGATAAAAAGTGATAATTCCTGATAACTCACTGGTGATTCCAAGATGACACACTGGTGATTCCAAACAACGAGTAAATGATAATTCCAATGCATATGGCGATCCAAGATGATTCCTGATGAGAGAGAGAGAGAGAGAGAGAGAGAGAGAGAGATCGAAAACGTCTCTCCTAGTCCCAGTATGGTTTTCCCAGCCAACAAAACGTACAAGACACCCCCCTCCCCTCCCCCCTCCCCCCACAGTGAGGGTAAGCGTGACAAACTGAACTTAATAAACAAATTCTGAACTGGCTGGAAAGTACAGGAGAAGAGGAGGGGGAAAGGGGGGGGGGGAAGAGGAGGTGGGGAGGGAAGAGGACGTGAGGGGAGGGGGAGGAGGAGAGGGGGAGGTGGAGGGGAAAACGGGGAAGTGGTTAGGAGGAACTGGATGTGATAGGGCAGATTCAGTAAAATCGAAACACAAATAGTTTAATTTACAACTACAAAGCTTTGATCACATCAGGACTTCAGAGAATATGATAGATGTTTTAAATTAGATCACGTAATGCTCGAAGGGTTTGGGTAACATTAAAAAAAAATAGTATCAAATATTCGATCATATGAGTATGGTAACAAACTTTACATAAGCTATATTTTTTTTTTTTTCAACTCCTCAGCAATTTTCTATGGACATTAAATACCGCCTCCGCCCTTTCCTCAGAAGAAGAGATGAGAATTAAATGGTAGTACAGATGATGAGGTAACAATCGTGTAAATATTTTCCCCAGTACAGCAAAAAAGGAAATAACAATCATTCGTTTTTTTTTTCCTAGTCTAAGCAGAAGAGGTGGTGAGAATCATGTTATGTTTAAAAGCAAGATGCCTTCCCTTCCTCTCTTTCTCTCTCTCTCTCTCCTACTCCCCCTCTCTTTCTCTCCTACCTCCATTCCTCTCCACCCCTCTCCTCCCTTCCACAATAGTCCCCGGGTTAAAAAAAAAAAGAAAGAAAGAGGGGAGATACGAAGAAGGGAGAGAGAGAGAGAGAGAGAGAGAGAGAGAGAGAGAGAGAGAGAGAGAGAGAGAGAGAGAGAGAGAGTGAAGGTTTCTCCAACAATACCCAGCAGAAATTGTTGGAGGTTTACCCTACAAAAATATAACAGGGCTGTAGTGTTTAATGGTAAAACTGACCTCCAAAATGCTCTATATTATGTCAATCTAACATAGCCTATAGCTACCGTATTTATTGTATATAAATATTAAAAAAAATATATATATAAATTAATATACAAATATTTTAGTTTTTGCACAATTGAATTTATTACAAAAATAATTTAAAAGAACGAGAGAACAATTTAATAGTCTCTCTCTCTCTCTCTCTCTCTCTCTCTCTCTCTCTCTCTCTCTCTCTCTCTCTCCACACACACACACACACACACGTCTCCAAAGTTCATCTTCGCTGGAATAGGTATTTAAATATACTGCTCATATGACGCTAGAATAGGCTTATCAGATAACTGCCTCGTCCACCCGCAACAGAGGCCATATAAAGGTCTCTCGATCTCGTCAGGGAAGCCATGATAACGAGGCCGATCTCTATCTTTTCTCTGTCTATCCTGTCTCTTACTGTCTCTATATCAACTATCTCTCCCTCTATTTTCTCTATTTTTCTTCTCTTCATTTCAGTCATCCACCCAGCCAATCATCCAGCCAGCCAGTCATCCACACACACACACACACACACACACACACACACACACACACAAACACACCTATCTCCTCTCTTCAAAACCAGGTTAAGGGCTAACCCATAACTAGGGGGTTAAAAAAGGTAACCCAATTACATCACACATTAGCCTTAAGTGGTGCCGATTCTCGAGGCTAAATTATCGAGATGATTATTCAGCAGAAGGTGGTGGTAATGATGCAGTGAACACCTCATTACCACAGGTTCATTAGACGAGGGTGAGTGACCTAGGGTGACAGTTACCTAAGGTGTGTGTGTGACCTAGGGTGTGTGTGAACTAGGGTGTGAGTGAACTAGGGTGTGAGTGACCTAGGGTGTGAGTGACTTATGGTGTGAGTGACCTAGGGTGTGAGTGACCTAGGGTGTGAGTGAACTAGGGTGTGAGTGAGCTAGGGTGTGAGTGACCTAGAGTGTGAGTGACCTAGGGTGAGAGTGAACTAGGGTGTGAGTGAACTAGGGTGAAAGTGACCTAAGTTGTGAGTGACTTATGGTGTGAGTGACCTAGGGTGAACAGTGTAACCTGACCTAAGTTGTGAGTGACTTATGGTGTGAGTGACCTAGGGTGAACAGTGTAACCTGACCTAAGTTGTGAGTGACTTATGGTGTGAGTGACCTAGGGTGAACAGTGTAACCTGACCTAATTTAATCTTGGGTAACGATTTGCGTGAACTGTTTACTTTTTCACGTTAGAATCATCATCATCATCATCATTATGAAGACGATGACGATGATAACTAAATTTTCTTTGGTTATTCTTCAGACTTTACTATTCACTTCCTTGGTGTGTGGGGACAACTCATAATGCCTCACCAACCAACAACTCCTAGCCATAAGACCTTAATAAAAGGACACACTGTTTGCCACTGAACATTGTGATATGATACAAGTGTTTATTTATGTAGAGCTGTGGTCCTTCGTAGAACTGAGATGGTTGAAATATCTCTCTCTATCTCTCTCTCTCTCTCTCTCTCTCTCTCTCTCTTTCTCTCTCTCTTCACTATCTCTCCTTCTCTTCACTATCTCTCCCTCTTTTCACTATCTCCCTCTTTCTCTTCACTACCTCTCTCTTTCTCTTCACTATCTCTCACTTTCCCTTCGCTTTCTCTCACTTTCTCGTCACTTTCTCTCTTTCTTTTCACTCTCTCTCTTTCTCTTCCCTCTATCTCTCCTTCTCTTCACTATCTCTCTCTTTCTCTTCACTTTATCTCTCCTTCTCTTCACTCACTCCCTCCTCTCTTCATTATCTTTAATCTCTTTCCTCTGTTATCCTTGGAACATTTTTCATCATCATCCCCTCCCTCTCCACTTCCTCTCTTTTAACTCCTTCGCCCCCTCATCCTACTCCTCTTCATCCTTCCTCCCTTCCTTCCTTCCTTCCTTACTTATCTAACTTCCTTCACCTCCTACTTTTCTTCCTTCCTCTCTATCCTCTTACCCTCTTCCACTTCATTTCTCCAACTCCATCCATCCCTCACTCCACCATTGCCCCTTCTTCCACCAACCCCCTTCTCCTTCCCTCTTTTATTAACCCCTTTCCCTTCCTCTTCCCTACTTCTCCCCCGCTTCCTCCTCCTCGTCCTCTTCGTCCTCCTCCCCGTGTTCCTCCTTCTCCTCCTCTTACAATGTGTAGTGTGGTACAATTACAGGTGTTTATCAGCCGCAGGAGCGTGTAGGAGGCTAAGGTGTGACTGCCATTCACAAAACACCACTCAACCCAATCATCTCTCTCTCTCTCTCTCTCTCTCTCTCTCTCTCTCTCTCTACTCCTATTATAAGTTGTATCCTAATATAATTACCTAAATTAATAAGCAAATACACTAAACTTCACAGCATACGTTAGTTAGATAAAGTGTTTACAGTACTTAAAAAATATAAGTAACCTTTCGTAAGTAAAGACACCTACACATTCAACAGTATATTAACCTTTCCCTTCAGTCATCTACTTATAAAACACTTCACCTTATAAACTTAATATACATATACACATTTAATTGTCCATTCAAAATATTTTCTTTGTTATTAATATTACATCAAATTAACCCGACAAGATAATTTTCCTCCATTAATAATTTGAATATTTACCCCTTCATAATCTACTTAATATTTCTCTCTTAAGGAAACAATGTGGACGCTACTGCACACTCCACCGCCTTAAACTTAATTATTATTATTTTTTTTAACATATACACAGTTAGGTGGGCTGGAGGGAGGGGTGGGGGGGGGGGGGAGTACTCCAAGCTCGAACTAATGGACTGTAGGACGGGAGACGAGCTCTGTATCCACCCGGCCACCGCACCCCTAATTTACCAATCATCCTCACTAATAATCTAAACTAATTATTTATCCTCCCTTGATAATTCACCCAATCTCCCCTTAACAACCCAACAACTTATTCCTCTCTTAATTACCCAAACAAACAAAAAATATATAACCCCATAAACACCGTAATAATTCAACAAATTCACTCATTAATAACCAGGCTGAAAAAAAATACAATACATCAGTTCTCAGGTTACCGCCACCACCACACCTTCAGGAGCACCCACTAATTATCAGGTGACAGGTGCGGGCAGGTGACTATTACTGGGTGGTTTTCCATTCAGACTACTCCAGGCGTGAAAAGTAAAAAAAAATTAGTCATGATGGTGTATCTCCTTATATCCGACGTTGGAGGCTTGAGTGTAGGGGAGGGGAGTAGGCTGGGGTGTAGGGAGTGGGGTAGGCTGGGGTGTAGGGAGTAAGCTGGAGTGTAGGGGGGGTAATCTGTGGGGTTGAGGAGGAAGTTAGGGTGTTAAGGGAGGCTTAGGTGTATGGGGGTTGGTGAGGCTGGGGTGTGGTGGGGGGGTGGGGAGGCTGGGGTGGGTGGGGGTGGGGGGGTGGGCAGGCTTGGGTGTGTAGAGAAAGGATGGGGTAAGGAGACGACTGGATGGGAAACTTGGGTGAGGAGAAGGCTGGGAAAAGGAGAAAGGTGGCTGGGGTAGAGGGGAATTGGGAGGTTGTCGTGCATAGAAGTGAGGAAGAGGATAAGAAGAGATGAAAAAAGAGAAAAAAACACAGAGAAATAAGAGACAAAACAGAGGAGAAAGGAGAGGGAAGGTAAACATTCAAAAGGACCACTATATAAAATACTTCAGGTTTCCCCCATATATATACCTAAATCACCTGTATATTACGTATCAACAGGTAAACAAGAGTGAACACATCATTACCATAAAGGAAGGAGTGTTGGGCTGTAGGTAACGTATCAACAGTGAGAGATGATCTATGCCTTCGTGTTCCTTAAGTCACAAATGCCACGTCTCACATTGTCTTGCCAAGTTCTCTGAGTTTATGACATTTTTCTACCTCGTTTAGTGTGTTTTCCATCAGTAACTTGTTTTTCTCCTGACACTGTATCGCTAAAGCCATCAATCTTAACTCTTAATACCTAGTACAACGCGCTCATCTACTGCCCCTGCACCTGTCAACGTTCCTGTATGTTCCTGAAGAAGAAATGTTTTCCAGTGTAGTTTAAGTAACTGTGGTTCCGTCTATACCTAATGTCATAGTATAACTCACACACATCTGGGTCTCTCAAAAGGTTAATTGTTGGGTTATTATTAATTTGTTGAGTTTTTATGTGCCAGTCCCCACCCTCCGCCTTACCAACAACACCGTGAACAATCCCCTAATTACAGCCTTCATCGCCATGTTGATGCATCTTGATCCAGCCCTCACTGACAGCCTCACACTCACTGACAGCCTCACACTCACTAACAGCCTCCACCGACACCACTGCTAACCATCCCATAACCACAAACCCTGACAGAACTGGGACCTAAATCTCAAGACTTCCTATGTCTATGTTTCCCTATACTTGGAGATGAAGGCAGAGTCTTGCTATAATTACGATGATTTTGTTGAAGATTTTATCGAGCCGTGTTTAACCAGATAAATTGTTCTCACACCACCAGTTAGGGTAGAGAGATAACAACAGCTCTGCAAAAAATGACATCCTTACATTTTCTTTTTTTTAGGTTAAGTAAAAACTAAATTGGTGAACGTGCTTAAAGACCTTACCTGTTGATGTCCCCAAATAATATCTGAAATTCAAAGGTTCAGGTCAAGGCGGTATTGTCTGCACAACACGCAAGACGGCGGATCATCAGTGGTTCTGGACAACACCTCCCCGTTCTCACACACACACACACTACGGACCACAGGAAGACGGTAATAAGTTGTGATCACGAACGACGGGCTGTAACGTAGTATATACCAGTCTCCCTTTATCAACGTTAATATCTAAGATTCAAACAACAACAACAAAATATCTACCCCCCATCACCGTCATTTCCTTCTTCACCCTCCCCACACACCAGCAGGTCCTGGGATATCCCACACTCCCAGACACTAGTGACCCACTTCCCGCCGTCCCAGGTACCTTGCGGTCACCAACCATAAACAACGGTGCCATTAGCGGCTTACTTAATGGCTGGGTGGAGTCCCGCAAGGCACGCGTCCGCACCCTCAGGAGCCGCAGACGTAGGAAACCCCCCTCACCCCTCCCCCGCCACCCTCACTCAGACTTTTCTCGTTTTCTACGCACTGTGTGTTGAGTAATGTTGGAGGTTTTGTGTAGTTGAGCGCGCGCTCGTTAGCGTGCGTGTTTGTGCATGTGTGTAATACTACTACTACTACTAATAATAATAATAATAACAATAATAAAAATAATAACTAACGGTTTATGTAAATATAATATTAACCAAGAAGTGAAAATACATAATGAACATAAATTTTTATACCACACCTGGTGACACTAGGGAGTAGGTCATTTATCAAGAGCTTTCAATATAAAAACAAGAGGAACAAAAAATGAACTAGAGTGTGACATTTCACACACACACACACACACACACACACACTTGGTTCGAAACAACGTGTATAAATAATTTTTGATACAGACACGGGCATGTGTGTCTCAAGGTAGATATACCACAACACTGTAATATAAACACTTCACTTGGTAACAGCTCCCATTCCTCACATTACACAAACGCCACCTAACCTGACCTGACAAGAGACAGAATAACTGAACCAAAGTCAAGATTTGTATCCTCTACAGAAGTGGTGTCTTTAAGCGTCAAATACAATGCTGTGTCTCTGTATACCTCCGATGTTTTACCAGTTAATAGGAATCAATAATTGACTATAAAATATATTAACGTTACAACTAGCACACCAGCCATATTTATACACATACTTAATAACTTCTTAATATCAGGGAACATGTCACAGAGAAGAAAGTGTTTCATGTCATAATACTTGGTACGTTGCCAATATTCAGTGTTGACTACGACAGTCTGGGGGACCGGATTACTGATCCCGAAACTTGGCATCTGTTTACATCCGATGATCCGTTCGTTGACTCAAGTCGGATTGGTTACCGAGTCGAGACTTCCGCTGGCTTGGAGAATCAGTCTTAATACAGAGTAAATAAAAGATCAGAAAACTCACATAATGAAGTATTGAGAATATGTTAAAACTTTAAATAGTGAATAATTATGTAAATATACTTAATTCTGTGTGTTTGACGAGGATTCCACGTTCACCGACCCGCCCTGAATACGGTACACGGCATTTACCACATAGGGGACTAATACGTGATTTTGACGTCACTTCCAGAGATGTGTGGAATTATTCTCTGTGTGTGGTGAGCTGCCCACATTCTCTCAGCATTTAGTGAATTCTGAGCTGACGTTGCTGGAGGTCTTGTTGTCCTGTGTCGGTAGTGGGTAGTAGTAGTGGTGTGTAGCATATACATACTGGTGTGTGTGTGTGTTGGTCAATCGGCGAGAAAGTCATCCCGGATACTATTAAGAGTCGCTAAACTTAACGAAACTGCATCAATATTTTCGTGTCTCGTCTCCCCCCCACCACCACCAAGAGGAGGTCAAAGGTGAAAGACGAGAATAAGCGAGGGATGACTTACCCTGTACTGAGCTGAACTGATACTGAAGAGTGTTTGTGAGTTCTTCTTTGTGTGTTCATTAACATTTGTGTATTGACTGATGTTTGTGCGTTCACTGGTGTTTGTGCGTTCACTACTGTTTATACCAGTGTTTATATGCTTAATTCACCTTCGCCTGTGTGTGTGTGTGTGTGTGTATGTGTGTGTGTGTGTGTGTGTGTGTGCTGTACATCCCGGTCTATATACGGATCTCATGACCAAGTATACCATTGTGGGGTGGTGTGGAGGTGGGGTGGTGTGGAGGTGGGTGGTGTGGAGGTGGGGTGGTGTGGAGGTGGGGTGGTGTGGAGGTGGGTGGTGTGGAGGTGGGAGGTGGGGTGGTGTGGAGGTGGGGTGGTGTGGGGGTGGTGTGGAGGTGGGTGGTGTTGACGTGAAGGTGAAGATAGAGGTATGGGAGAACTGGTGGAGGCGTGTAGGGGGAGGCGTGTAGGGGGAGGCGTGTAGGGGGAGGCGTGTAGGGAGAGGCGTGTAGGGAGAGGCGTGTAGGGAGAGGCGTGTAGGGGTGGCGTGTAGGGGGAAGCGTGTAGGGGGAGGCGTGTAGGGGGAGGCGCGTAGGGGAGGCACATGGAGGAGGGCGCGTGGAGGAAGGCGTGTGGAAGGAGGAACAAGGAATGAGAGCGCGTGGAGGAAGGCGTGTTGAAGGAGGAACAAGGAATGAGAGCGCGTGGAGGAAGGCGTGTTGAAGGAGGAACAAGGAATGAGGGTGCGTGGAGGGAGGCGGGGGAGAGAGAGGAAGGCTGCGGTCTCCTCCATCACATTTGAGGTTTTAATAAGTTTCCAGGTGGTTGCCTCAGGCCAGGACCCACGAGGGGACTATTTGTTTGTTTACACGTCAGTTGTTCCTAATGACTGTGACTGTGAAGATCTTAGACAACACAAACATAGATAGATAGATATGATTAGACAGTAATAGAGTGATTCTTAACACGAGACAACAATTAGAATATAGATAAACAAATAAATGAACATACAGATAGAAATAGACAGATTAAATAGATATAGACAGGTAGATTAGACAGATATGTTAGACAGATTAATCAACAACAAACAGGTAGATTAGAATCGTATATAAAAAGAGAAATATAGACAGATTATATATAACATATGATAGACAGATATAAAGAAAAATAAACAGACAGATAGATAAACAGAGAGATAAGACAACTTTAATAATCCAAACAAAACAACAACAACAGAAGGTAAACAACGGGTCACTTTCCCTGTCGGTGTAAACAAAAAAAATCGAGTGAGGAGTAGCCCAGTGACCCATATGTTGGAGGGAGGGGAAGGTTGGAGGAAGGGTGGGAGGAGGGGAGGTGGGAGGAAGGGTGGGAGGGGGGGGAGGTGGTAGGAAGGGTGGGAGGGGGGGAGATGGCAGGAGGGGGGGGAGGACTCACCTAGCGGTTACCTGTAATAGGTGGGCGGCGCGGCTCCCAAGGTACCTTAGCGGAACCTTAGCGGACGTCTGGTGGGAGTGGAGGAGGAGGAGGAGGAGGAGGTGGAGAAGGAAGAAGGAGGAAGCAAAGAGGAGGAAGAGAGGGAGGAGGAAGATGGATGGTTAAAGAAGTGGGTTGGCGGAGGAATAGGAAGAAGTGGGGAAAGATAAAGATTTAGGGGGAGAGGAGGAGGATAAACGACGGTAAGTACCAAGAGGAGAAGGGAAGAGGAAGGAGGCGTAATGAAAGGAAGGGAAGACGAGATAAAGACGGGGGAGTAGAGGAAGCAGGTAAGGAGGAGCATGGAACAGGTGAGGAAGATAATAAGGAGGGGGGAGACAGGAGGGAGGATGACGGAAGGGAAGTAAGGAGGAATAGCTAATAGGGGGGGGGGGGAGAGAAGCGGGAAGGAGGAAAGGAAGGAAAGATAAAGACTCCGGGAAGAAGGAGGAGGGAGGAAGAGAAGGAGGGTGGTGATGAAGGAGAGAAGATAGGGAGAAGAGAGGGAGGAAAGGAAGAAATAGTTTAGGAGGGAGAGGGAGGTAAGGAGGGACAACCACTTAAGAGAAGGGGGGAAGAGGAGGAGGATGGACAGGAGGGAGAAGAAAGGAAAGAAAAGGGCCAGAGAGGGAGGTAAGAGGGTAAAGAAGGAGGGTGGTAAAGAGGGAGCTGGAGAGCGGAAGGAGGAGGAAAGGGATAATAACAGTAGCGGGGGGGACACACACACACACACACACACACACACACACACACACACACACACACACACGTATCCACACTTTCAATATGAGACAGAATCGGTATATTGATTCTCGTACGAGTCTACTGTAACGTGTGGCAGAGGTGTGTGACGTGTGGCAGAGGTGTGTGACGTGTGGCAGAGGTGTGTGACGTGTGGCAGAGGTGTGTGACGTGTAGCAGAGGTGTGTAACGTGTGGCAGAGGTGTGTAACGTGTGGCAGAGGTGTGTGACGTGGCAAAGGTGTGTGACGTGTGGCAGAGGTGTGTGACGTGTGGCAGAGGTGTGTGACGTGTGGCAGAGGTGTGTGACGTGTGGCAGAGGTGTGTGACGTGTGGCAGAGGTGTGTGACGTGTGGCAGAGGTGTGTGACGTGTGGCAGAGGTGTGTGACGTGTGGCAGAGGTGTGTGACGTGTGGCAGAGGTGTGTGACGTGTGGCAGAGGTGTGTGACGTGTGGCAGAGGTGTGTGACGTGTGGCAGAGGTGTGTGGACGTGTGGCAGAGGTGTGTGACGTGTGTCAAAGGTGTGTGACGTGTGCAGAGGTGTGTGACGTGTGGCAGAGGTGTGTGACGTGTGGCAGAGGTGTGTGACGTGTGGCAGAGGTGTGTGACGTGTGGCAGAGGTGTGTGACGTGTGGCAGAGGTGTGTGACGTGTGGCAGAGGTGTGTGACGTGTGGCAGAGGTGTGTGACGTGTGGCAGAGGTGTGTGACGTGTGGCAGAGGTGTGTGACGTGTGGCAGAGGTGTGTGACGTGTGGCAGAGGTGTGTGACGTGTGGCAGAGGTGTGTGACGTGTGGCAGAGGTGTGTGACGTGTGGCAGAGGTGTGTGACGTGTGGCAGAGGTGTGTGACGTGTGGCAGAGGTGTGTGACGTGTGGCAGAGGTGTGTGACGCATGGCAGAGGTGTGTGACGTGTGGCAGAGGTGTGTGACGTGTGGCAGAGGTGTGTGACGTGTGGCAGAGGTGTGTGACGTGTGGCAGAGGTGTGTGACGTGTGGCAGAGGTGTGTGACGTGTGGCAGAGGTGTGTGACGTGTGGCAGAGGTGTGTGACGTGTGGCAGAGGTGTGTGACGTGTGGCAGAGGTGTGTGACGTGTGGCAGAGGTGTGTGACGTGTGGCAGAGGTGTGTGACGTGTGGCAGAGGTGTGTGACGTGTGGCAGAGGTGTGTGACGCATGGCAGAGGTGTGTGACGTGTGGCAGAGGTGTGTGACGTGTGGCAGAGGTGTGTGACGTGTGGCAGAGGTGTGTGACGTGTGGCAGAGGTGTGTGACGTGTAGCAGAGGTGTGACGCATGGTAGAAGTGTGTGATGTGTGGTAGAGATGTGACGCATGTCAGCGGTGTGTGACGTGTGTCAGAGATGTGGCGCGTGGCAGAGCTGTGTGACGTGTGGCAGAAGTGTATGACGTGTGTCAAAGGTGTGACGCATGACAGAGGTGTGTGACGCGTATCAGAGGTGTGTGACGTGTGTCAGAGATGTGACGTGTGGCAGAGGTGTGTGACGTGTGGCAGAAGTGTATGACGTGTGTCAAAGGTGTGACGCATGGCAGAAGTGTGTGACGTGTGTCAGAGATGTGACGCATGGCAGAAGTGTGTGACGTGTGTCAGAGATGTGGCGCGTGGCAGAGCTGTGTGACGTGTGGCAGAGGTGTGTGACGTGTGGCAGAGGTGTGTGACGTCTGGCAGAAGTGTATGACGTGTGTCAAAGGTGTGACGCATGGCAGAAGTGTGTCAGAGGTGTATATCGTGTGGCAGAGGTGTGTGACTGTGGCAGAGGTGTGTGACGTGTGGCAGAAGTGTATGGCGTGTGTCAAAGGTGTGGCGCGTGGCAGAGCTGTGTGAAGTGTGTCAGAGACGTGTGTCAGAGCTGTGTGACGCCTGTCAGAGGTGTGACGCGTGGCAGAGGTGTATGAGGTACGACAGTGCTGTGTGACGTGTGTCAGGGGTGTGACGCGTGGCAGAGATGTATGAGGTGTGGCAGAGCTGTGTGACGTGTGGCAGTGCTGTGTGACGTGTGGCAGAAGCGTATAACGTGTACCAGAGGTTTGACGCGTGGCAGGGGTGTGTGACTTGTGGCAGTGCTGTGTGACGTGTGGCAGAGCTGTGTGACGTGTGGCAGAGCTGTGTGACGTGTGGCAGAGGTGTGACGTGTGGCAGAGCTGTGTGACGTGTGACAGAGCTGTGTGACGTGTGGCAGTGCTGTGTGGCAGAGTTGTGTGACGTGTGGTAGTGCTGTGTGACGTGTGGCAGAGCTGTGTGACGTGTGGCAGAGCTGTGTGACGTGTGGTAGTGCTGTGTGACGTGTGACAGAGCTGTGTGACGTGTGGCAGAGCTGTGTGACGTGTGGCAGAGCTGTGTGACGTGTGGCAGAGCCGTGTGACGTGTGGCAGAGCTGTGTGACGTGTGGCAGAGCTGTGTGACGTGTGACAGCTGTGTGACGTGTGGCAGTGCTGTGTGACGTGTGGCAGAAGTGTATAACGTGTATCAGAGGTATGACGCATGGCAGGGGTGTGTGACGTGTGGCAGAGCTGTGTGACGCGTGGCAGAGACGTGTGGCAGATCTGTGTGACGAGTGGCAGAAGTGTGTGATGTGTGGCAGAGGTGTATGACGCGTGGCAAGAGCGGTGTGACGTGTGACAAAATTGTAAGGCGTATGACACAGCTGTACCACAAGCCAGAACAATGTGGTAGGTGATACAAGATAAAGGTAATGATCAACAGGTAGATGTAATACACGGGTTACCCCCAGCACCATACAACACCACAGGTTGTCTATATTGTTTAATTATTTCCTTCAGATAAATATAGTGTTTACGTGGTGCCTGTAAGAGACCTGCAACCCTGTCAATATTATCGTCGTTCACTTTGTATCTTTATTCTTGCTAAATAAATTATTCTTATATTAATCTCAGGTGTTAATAAAAAATAACATGTCTACTGAGGTGAGGTGGCCTGAGGAAGTGGTGTGGAACGAACACACGTACACTGCGGGAGGGAGTTAGCATGGTCACTACAAGCCCAGGTATTCCTTTGAGTGATTGGTTTGTTAGCCTCTAGCCTCTGGGATGTGTACTCTATCTGACCCAGGAACACCTCGCTCGCTCTAGGGAACACTTCAAGACCACCTGTGGCATCTACTAATTACGTCTTGTCACTCCTGCTCGGTTAATGAGGCTTAAGGGTAAGACTGTGTTTGATAGTTAACTTTTCATCCTTAATGCTCACCAGTTATTAAAGAAAGATTATCGTTTTACAATATAAAATGAAAAACACGTGTGTGTGTGTGTGTGTGTGTGTGTAGCAAAAACTTCACTTACAGCTTACTACCTAAAATATAAGGAGGTAAAAATCATCAATAACAGTACATCAAGTTATGGTGTAATCAAAAGGAATTTTATTACATAGCAATTTAATCTTAATATGTACTGCTCGTCCCCATATTCCGCGAGGACCCGACGCTCGTCAATCTTTTTCCTGAACACTTTTTTTTCACTTTTTCTTTCAGTAACTAAAACTCTAAGTTCAAGAGCAACACGGAAATTGAATTCTCAGGCACTTGACACTACAGAGCTGAAGTTATGTGTTGTCTTATCTAATGCTTTTCCCCAATAACTCGCACTCATTCTAACCTTCTCCTACATCTTCTCCTACGATCATTCCCACCCTCCCACTTCCTCCTCTTCCATCTCCTAAGATCCTCTCCCCAACCCAAATCCTCCTCTTCCATCTCCTCCTATGACCCTCTCCCCCTTTACACAACCCTCCTTCTACTCCTACCCAACTTCCTATTCCCCCTTCCCTTCTTTCTCCCCCCCCCTCACCCACCCCCGCGTCACCTTCGACCGATATGACGAATCCTTCCATCAATGCAAGAGTCACGCCCACGGCAACTTCCTTCCATCTCCCAGCTCCTCCCGCAACCCTCCCACGCGCCATTACGCCCCTCCCCCCTCCTTCTCCTCCTTCAGACCTTGGGTGTGGGTGGGTGGGGTGTCTGTGAGGATATGGAGGGAGGAGGAGAAGGATGTCGCTGATTATGGCATTAGATGCATTATGGCCATAAAACTAAGATGTATGGAAAGCGGAAGCCCCCAGCTATAACATAACACGGTCTGCTATACTTGAAAGGTTCGACTCACACCCATACAAGATTTAGTAAAGGTTCAGTCGTTATGTAAGATCAGTGTAGTGGAAGGTACAGCCACAACTACAGCATGGAGGGCTTAGATACATAACTTCTGGTTACAGGAGAAGGTACATCCACCTGGTACAGCTCCAGTCGTCAGCTACATCAGAATGAATTACTCAGGGTTTCACTATATAACACAAATTTTACGGTTTTTATCAAAGAGGCATTGGGAACAGAGTAGTTTACGGCAGTCTAATCAAGAGTTTAGAATCACACCTTGTCAGAGAAGTTGGTTAGGTTACCTGTGGCTTCCATCAGCAGTAAACAGCCTCCTTCCACCAGCCACTCAACATCCGTCTATTAGTCAGTTCCCGCAGGCAGTAATGCTCAGTAGAGGGGTAAAAAAGCTCATAATAAGTGGTTAATGACGCCCCAAAACAAAGCAACATGAAAGCGGCTGATGTAATCGACACCAGGTGCTTTATGAAAGGTGAGCCGAGAGGCGGTAATGCCTCGCCCTTCACACCTGCCGTTGGGTGCATTTGCTTTCGCTCGGGTTGCAGTTGGTCCCGCACCGCCCCGTCCAACACCGCCCCACCCCGCCCCGCCCCTTCTCGCCTCCAAGGTTCTCCACGCCTCAGGTCTGCCAGCTGGGATATCATGAGACTTTTTTCTGGTAGTTCACACGAGCAAGGACACCCGCGGTTCATTCACAAAGTTTTATGAATGAAAAGTCGAGTAGTGAGTTTGTCTGCTGTTACGATCCATGTCTTGTGTGTGTTGGTGTGTGATGTTGTGTAGATATTTTCTGTGAGAATATCTTTGTAAAGGAGGATATTCGTGATGAACATTACGTGATACACATCCTATGTCAACGCCAACAGGGCGGAGATTTATTACAGTATATCGAGTTAAAATACACTTGCGCGAACGTAGAGTACATGAAAAAAGGGGATTTGCGATTTGCTCATCCGGTGACACTAGCGAAGGTCGCGCGAGTTAGTGAGGGGCGTGGGGGCGTAGGCGGAGGTGATGAGAGCACACTAGGACCCGTGTGCGTGTAATGGGGACCTTTGTTTTAACGTCAGCCACACAATGGAGGAAATGTTTGCTGGCGGAGCGTAATGCCTCAATCGCGGTATAAAGTGACGCTTTTTGGGGCGGTCTGGACACGCTCTCCGGGTTTCATGAGTCACCAGAGGGAAGCATCATCACCGCTCGCACACCTGATTGTTTTTAACGACGGTGCTCGGCTTTTGGATATGGGCAGCCAGGGCGGAGACTTCCGGTGCCTCCTCCCCTCCTAGTGACGACGCCCCCCTTCGTCCCCTCCCTCTGCCTTCCTGCTAGTGAGGGCGGAGTTGCGCTTGTGATGGATTCTGGGACATCATGTAACATGTAGGCCTAAGAAAGACAACACGAAGGACAACAAAATTGACACCATGTTTTTATGTTATACAACGATTTCAGAGTTTTACAATTCTTATCACAAAATTTCGACATCAAGAAAATAAATTTACCTTAATCACTTCGTATGTAACTTATGCGACAGGTAAGATTGTATTTCCAAATAGTTTACATTCATTAATACTCTATTGTAAGAACTCTTCCCATAAACGACTTTACTTTTTTCGTGTTTATGTTTTTATCAAATACCTAACAGATTGTGAAGATGGAATAGAGGAAAAAATATATATTATACATAATTAAAAAAAAGAAGAAAACTTGGTGGCCAGTGTTTGAGATGCTGTAACATATAACAACAACGAGGCGGAACAATCATTAGCATAACAGACGCATTTCTCGACTAATTAATTCGTCTGTGATGATGACTGTCGTGTTAGATGCAGTGTCCGAATCCACTAACGTCCTCCTGAGTGGCATCTCCGTGTTCCCTTAAGCGGATGTACCGTATAATCTCAAATAATTCATCACTATTGTTGGAATTTCCTTATCAATATTTCTTCTTATTATGACTTTTTACCAATGTTTTAACTAATGCTATCCGTTCTTCTCGTTACTACTATTTCTACTACTGCTACTACTTCTTATATTTACTTCTACTACTGTTACTCCTACTACTACTATCGTTTCTACAGTTACCATCGCTACAGTAACAAGTAGTATTGAACCTACGCCATCACCTTTACCCCAACACAAACACCCATCACCTGAGGATGACGAGTACAGGCAGGTAGGCAGGCACGAACACACACACACACACACACACACACACACAGGCATGTCTATGAAACAGGAAGCAAGATGAGGGAAATCAGACGTGTAGGTTGAGGCGAGTCGTCCCTGAGTGAGGCTTCAGAGCTCCAGTTCTCCAGGTGAGTCTCTTGTGGTTTTTTGGTTCAGTCGTCAACTGTATTTAGTTAATTGTTCTACGGGTGTCTCCCCCTCCCCCCCGGTGACTTAGTACTGTCACCCACGCCAAGGTCACCCACCATGCACTCTTACCTTCATCTCTTACATACATACATACATACATACATACATACATAAGAATACAGATACAGTATAGTGTTGAAAATAACATTGTGGTTTGAGTCTAAACACCTTAACCACTATATACCTGTGGATACCTGTACATAACTACGGCGTGTACAATTACTTTTATAAAACACAACACCACAGACAGCAACAGTCGACTACACTTTATTACAGGTAACAACGATCAGATGAGGTAAGTCAATGAGATGAACAGTGAGTGGAAGTTAGTCTGTGACCATTATTGAGTGACACAACGAGGGGTGAGCTGTAGAGGAGGTGCTCTATATACCTAATAGAGTATATGACCACCGGAACAGCTCTACGAAACCTTCTCCAATTTTTCTGGCTCGCTCGCTCACTCGCTCACTCACTCACTCACTCACTCACTCACTCATTCATACTTACTTATTATATGAGGAAAAAGATGCAGGTAATAGAATCTTAAACAGTAAATTACACGTGACACCCACCACCACCAGACACCCCCCTCCTTCTCACACCCTCCACCACCACCAGACACCCCCCTCCTCCTCACACCCTCCCCCACCACCAGACACCCCCCCTCCTTCTCACACACCTTCCCCACCACCGGACACCCCTTCTCACGCCAACCACTCCAACACCTAATCAGCAACACCCCCCCCCTCCCACCTCAACGCCTAACTAGCAACACGCCCACCCGCCACCTTCAGGAGGAAATGAACTTACCGTGTGGTGTCTGCATTTCCGCCACTACAGCTGACATTAATTACAACTAAACACTAATTAACTAATGTCTTACCCTCTCCATCCCTCCCCTTACGTATTTAGTATTCTTCACTATCTTGTAATTATACACACAGTCTTAAGTTCTTTACACACACGCAGGGAGGGGAGGGATAAGGAGGAGGGGAAGAAAAGAGAGTAGGGGGGAGAGAGACGGATAAAGATGGGGAAAGGGTAAAGTAGGGTGTGAGAGAGCAAAAAGGGGGAAGTACAGGAAGGAAGGAAGGAAGGAAGAGAGAGAGAGAGAGAGAGAGAGAGAGAGAGAGAGAGAGAGAGAGAGAGAGAGAGAGAGAGAGAGAGAGAGAGAGAGAGAGAGAGAGAATAGTTATGTCAAGAACTCTTAAAATAATGCTCTAATCAGGATAAAAACAACAACACACACACACACACACACACGAAAAACAAATTATGTTCTTCAATAACTCTCTCTCTCTCTCTCTCTCTCTCTCTCTCTCTCTCTCTCTCTCTCTCTCTCTCGGCGTGGTGAGTCACACTCCAGTCACATCACTGTACCTGAGGTGAAGACTCACTAGGTGACTCAATGGATAACTATATGTATTATCATCTAAGTGTTTGTGTACGTCCAAGAAGATGCCAAGTGGTGTCTGAGGGTCGGCGACTATGACCCTCCAATACTCCCGTTGACCAATCTTACAAGCTTGTATATCTCTCCTTGATCTCCGCTTTTAGTGTCGTTTATCCTCGCCAGTGTGTGTCTCTTTCCCTCGTACGCTCACTTTTACCCATTAATATCTCTACACACATCCCTTAATCTTTAATCATGACCAAAGAATTTCAGTTTCCTTATTCTATGAAATCAAAATTGTTTTCCTGTCAGTATAACATTATCCTCTACATCTCTCACAGCACCACATACCCCTCATCAGGTGTCTTTTGTTATAGGTAAATTTACATGAATTTTGTGTTAGAATTTTAATTTCTTTCCTGTACACAATATACAGTAGAGACTTGGGACGTTCCTGGGGGTCACGGGAGGTCAGTTAATGCCATGAAATATTTTGCCATGTTTTTCCTTCTGGACGAAAGGTTCACTTCGATGTAATAAACAAAAGTGGTTTTCTAGGACGTAATTCTTTCCGGCGAAGTTTCTCAAACATAAGAGTGGACCAATGTAATCGTTCTTGTAGTTAACTTTATTACTATTATTAGGGTACACATTATTACAGTACGTTTAGTCGCATTTATGAGACTACGCTTTCCACATAATAAGTGTATGTATGTATGTGTATATATATATATAAATATATATATATATATATATATATATATATATATATATATATATATATATATATATATATATATATATATTATATGTGTATGTGTGTGTGTGTGTGTGTGTGTGTGTGTGTGTGTTTGTGTGCTTTTATCAATAAGCGGGTGCCTAACTTTACAATTAAGGAAGTGAAGGCGGTCGAGTGCAATGCCGGCCACGCTCCCACCTTATATACTTATACTGCACAGTGTACTGCACTGTATCTAGATTGCCTCTAACAGGCCGTCAACTCTATGGAACTCAACTTTACTTGCTGT